>VUQS01071939.1:0-17298 GCA_015108495.1 Heterochromis multidens
TTACACCTTGGACAGGCTCCCAGTCTATCACAGGAGGACAGAGAACCACTCACACTCACATTACACACACACACACACACACACACAGAATGTGCATGTAAGGAGGTTCTGTAAAGATAATCTCAATTGATCCTGTCTGCACAACACAGTGGCATGCATGATGGTGTTGCAGATGTACTGGTGTAATTAATTCTTGATTACACATCATGCAAATTTTAAAATGTCTTATGAATAAAATTAGATAACATGAAATCAGTCAAATGAAAAAAATAAACTCACATGCCTCTAGAGAAATTACACTATTTCCCATTCAATAAATTTGAGTGCGTTTATTAATACAAATGCACAAGGGCAAGCATAATAAGATTTCTGTTAAGGCTTACCAAAACCTCTTCTCAGCATCAAAACCGTGGACTGTAAGAGAAGTTTGGAATCACTACTAATAAACTAAAGTGTCACCAGTGAGATCTGCAAGATCCTGAAGAGGGAAAGCTTTCCAACAACTTGAGTACATTTTCCACAACCTCTAAATGGGTTAAAACAAGACTTACTGATCCAGCTGCTTTAAAAACTGAAGGGGTCTGAATACTTTCTGAAGCAACTACTTCTTGGTAGTGAAAATACATGTTTAGAAAATATAGCATTTACACATTAAAATATGCTTTCAAGATTCAGAAAGGAGGTTGCTCTCATGGGAGAGGTGCTTGAAAGTTTGTGATCTTGATCATGATATGACACACCTCTGAACTTCAATCAGCACTTCAATAAAACACCTTCAGAAAATATCTGCAAATTGAACTTTATTCTGCTCAAAAAAGAAAAAGAAAAGAAAAGAAAAGAAATCACAAACAGTGCTACTATGTGATCAATTTAAAGCAACTTTGGGAGTTGGATGGATCAAAGACAGAATGTTCTATTTATTACTTTGGAGGAAACAAAATCTAAATTGACATCTGTGTTAGTATTCACACTTCTGTTCTACAGATTCAGAAAAAAAAAATACACAATGATGAGATAAAATGTAGAAAGAAATTTAGAAACGTTTTAACCTTTAGTTCTCATAACCCATGTTTGAATATATCTTAGAAAGTGTAGATTGATTGATTTGATTGTATTGACTATGTTTTGTATTTTGTTTTCTCTTTCAACAAGTATGCAATTGAAAGACATTTATACTTGTTCAGCAAAATGACTAAAAACATTGAACAGATGCTGTTTGGACAACAGAAAAATTCAAAATTTAAAATCACAGCTTACCAAAGGTGGACCTCTAACAGTAATAAACTAGAGACTCGGTAAGGCTTATGAAAGTCACTTTAAATTTGTTATATACTAAACATTTGTTGTACTTGATTATTTCTATGAGCTTGTTTACTTGAACAGTGGCTAACTTTAAGTTTTCCTTTCAAAGCTAGAAGTGATACTTTATCTGAGCGACACATACATTAACAGAAAAGCTTTAATCATCACATGGTTTGTAAGAACAGAGAAGGTACTTCCCAGGGTCATAAAAACTCAGTGCATAAATTTGTATTACAAAGTGCATAACAAATTGGGTTTTGGAACACTTACATTTTTCTTCCATTCACTGATTACTGCATGCATAACCAGTCCATAGTATATTCATTTTCAAGGCACATAATGGGTCTGACTAATAATAACCAGCAGTTAAAGTGGGCCGGCATGATCCGGAAGGAACATTCAGCACTAGCTAGCGCTACAGAAGAGAAGCAAGCATAAATGGAGTAATGTTTTTTTAAGTGCCTGGTAATTTCAAATGCAACTTTTCAAACAGCTCAAGAAATATCTCCAAACATACGAACTGTGAGCTAAATGTACAGTTGTTGTATTTCCTAGGGAGAAAAAAAAGGAAGATGCAAGAAAGACAGGACAGGAGAAGAAGGATGAGTATTTTCAAAGGTAAGCACTGCTCATCAAGGGAAATTTTATATACTGGAAATTTAAATCTTATAGATAATGTCCTTATTCATTTTAGAGTTTTTACATCAGATATTGGATCTATACATGATGTTTTGCTGAATTACTTTTTTGTGAAACGTCTTGCAAAACAAATTAAGTATATTAATTTTGTGTTATTAAAAGGTTGCATGAAAATACTGTACTAGGGAATTTAGTGCAGGCTAAGATGTACTGTGATAAAATTTACAGTAATGCAAGATGTTGGACTGGTTACATGTAGGGTACTGTTACTAGGATACAGTAAGGGCAGCAGACATCAATTTATATTTAAGGTGATGATGCAGATTAGATTCTTTCACTGAATTCTACCTTTTATACTAGAATTATAATGTCTAGAGGTTGGAAACCAGCCATACAGCTCGCGTAACATCTGCTTATATCTTGTTGAATTCAGTCCATAAACAGCAGTGAATACTGGAATAGCAGCACAGGTCAGCTGATCATAGCCTGTGCACAAAGAAAAATCTAGTGGAGCTCACAAAGCAAATTCTTCTGACTTATTTGTAATTCTTTTCCCCACACTGCACCAATACACCCACCTGCCAAATCCCACTTTAACCCCTGATAATAACTGGCCCTTATTATTGTAGTAAAAAAAAAAAAGTTAAATAACAAAAAGTTAAAGTGAACCTATTATGTCTTTCTATATTTTATGTCATATATATTGTAACAATGATGGATGTGCATGTTGAACATGGCCAAAGATTCACATAATGTGTTCATCATGTGTACAAGTAATCCCTGTGAGCCAAATTTTAGGCTACAGACTGCTCTAAAAGTTCTGTTTCCTGCAGTTTTTTCTACTCTTGATTGTGTATTATGTCAGTGAGAGACAATATCCCTAATATGGTCATCTCAGGCACATGCCTTTCGGGTTGGGGCACAGAAACACCACCCACCTGCTGTTAAAATGTATTTTCTCTTTATGAGGAGCAGCCAGTCAGAAGAAAGTTGGATTAAAGGGAGGGAGCTAAAAGGCTTGTTTCGGTGAGAGGATGAAGTGAGGGGCTGCACCAAGGCCCAGTGAGTAAGGATTATTTTGAGCTGCATCACTTGAATGTAATCAAATATTCAGGATAAGCCTGGGTGTCATGGAAGACAACAAACATGCTGGGATTGCCCATGTTGTCCACAACACTGTCGTACAGGTCAGTGGAGATGGTGCCGGTGCCTTTCGTTGGTGGTACAATCATGCCTTGTTGTCCAAGAGTGAAATCACCAGTCAGAACTAGGCAGACATACATGAACTTCTCCCCATTCTGATTAGGCTTGGAGTAGGTATTGCTAGCAGAGTAACTAGCATTGACAGCAAAGTATGTACCATTCCCGTAGCATGCAGCTGTAAATGAAAGAGCAGCAGAAAGTCAATGAAAAAGATCTGACATATTTTCTATTATTATTATCATTATTATTATTATTAGCAGCAGTAGTAGTAGTAGTAGTAAGAGTAGATGATAAAATCAAATACTAAAAAGCAAATGTCCTGCTCAGTATGGTTATGACAATGACATATGACAAAGAGCTGAAGAAGGCACATTAACCAAGACATTCCTTTCTATCTGTGGACTAAAGCTTATTTTAAAAGTGTGTTTATGGCCCGCAACTCTTAAAAGCATTGTGACCAAATAGGCTTGTAACATTAAATTCATAAGATTTCAGTAGAGACCAAAAAAGTTTTTCTTTCTAATTTGTCAGCCTTTTAGGGCTTCCTGGTGGCAAATAAATTTAACAGGCTTATTAGCTTACTGCTATGTCCCCAACTTAAATATATCTTTATGAGCAGTACCTCCCCATTTCCTACCATGTCTCTATTATCAGCCCTCTAACAAAGGAAAAAAATAAATGCCCAAGAACATCTCACCATTCATTCCTGCATAGCTCCTGTTGAAGCCGCGATCATTGATAATCGGAACAGTAGTTTCGCAGGTGCCATGGAAAAGACGTCTCTCGTTGTTCTGGTGGCCGTTTCTCACCTCCATGTCACGCTTCTTGACCTGTAAACTGCTCCACAATCCAGGGTTCTGGATCCTCTCAATCTAAGAGGAAGAAAAGTGTGTTTTTGGATTCTGCTGTGAGTTTATGTTACAGGGTTTAAAGCAAGAAAAATTACTGTGTCTGAAATTTTTTTTTTTTAATTTTGTGCACCAAAATGGACCTTTCCTGCATCAACTTATCGTGGAAATGTCATGTCAGTAATTGCATTTACTTTAACAACTGATTAATTAATTAATTGATCATACCATCTCTCACAAAGCAAGATATATCAATTATATTATTACTAGAAAGAAAGCATTTTTTTGTACAGTGGCTTTGATTGACAACTTTTTTAGTTATGAAATGGTTTGCATGAGATAGTCACGCAATGTCAAATCTATTAACACAGTCTAGTATTATTGGACAACTGTTAATTTTTTAACTAACAACATGTTTATGCCATTTATCTACATGTAAATTCTTTCTCACTATATGCTGCACAGTAAGCTTACTTCTAAAAAAACACTGATCTATTAATCTGACTTGGCTAATGCCATGCGATAAGACATTAATAGACAATATGTTTGACAATACCTTGATAATGGTTTGTTTGCATGAGGCCTGGAACAGCTTCTGGATTTCATCATATTCCTCTGTCCCAGCTTGTAATGGGAAAGCCTGACTGGTGATGATAGGTTGCATGTAATCCCAGTGCACGGGAAGATCATCTGGTGACAAAATAAACAAATTAGATTGTATTGCTCTTGGGGAGATGCTTTAGCTTTCAGTAGCGAAAGCACTGAGAGAACTACTAGTAAAAGAAATCATGCAAAATTTCAAATACTAACAGATTGCTGATCTTATATTACTACTTTGAGAGGATAAAAGAGCTGACTCTGGCCACATCAGCATCCTTATCCTCCTGGACCTTTCTGCAGCCTTCGACACCATTTCTCACACCATCCTTCTCTCACATCTAACCAACTATCTTGGCCTCACTGATACCGTACTCTCCTGGTTTCAGTCCTACCTCTCCAACAGAACACAGTTTGTCACAATAGGAGGCTCCTGCTCCACCTCTGCTCCAGTCAACCAAGGTGTGCCTCAAGGTTCTGTACTTGGACCTCTTCTCTTCACCATCTATACAGTATGCTCCCCCTTGGTCAGATCATCCGCCGCCATGGTCTCTGCTTCCATTCCTATGCTGATGATACACAACTTTATCTCTGTACTAAGCCCTCCACCCAGCTCCCCCCAATCACTTGTCAACTGTCTGCATGAAATCAAAATATGGATGTCAACTAACCTACTCAAACTCAACAGTAATAAAACAGAGCTCTTAGTTGTGGCCCCCAAAGCCCTTCTTCGGAAGATTGCAGATCAACTCATTGACATAGATGGTTTTCTCATCTCTCCTTCCCCTGAGGTTCGCAATCTGGGTGTCATCTTGGACTCCACACTTTCATTCCGTGCTCATGTCAAATCTGTCACCAAAACAGCTTTTTTCCACCTACTGAATATCTCTCGACTTCGGCCATCACTTACCGACTCTGTAGCAGAGACCCTCATCCATGCCTTTGTCACCACCCAGCTGGATTACTGCAATGGGGTCCTGTTTGGGATTTCCACCAAAGCCCTGGATAGGCTCCAGTATGTCCAGAACTCAGCCGCCAGGCTTCTAACAGGCACTAAGCTCTGGGAACATATCACCCCCACCCTCACAAACCTCCATTGGCTCCCGGTCAAGTCACGCATTACTTACAAGATCCTTCTTCTCACTTACAAATCCCTCAATGCCCTGGCACCTCAGTACCTGTCTGATCTGCTGCACCCATACACTCAGTCTCGAACACTACGGTCCTCAGCCATGGGTCTTCTTTCTGTCCCTCGCACCAACCTCCATATCTTTGGGGACAGAGCCTTCAGTATGGTGGCCCCCACTCTTTGGAACTCTCTCCCATCTGAGCTTTGCAACGCCCCATCACTGGAGTCCTTTAAGAAACTTCTTAAAACTCACCTCTTCAACAAAACCTTCAACCTCTAGCCTTATTGTGTTTGTTGAGTTATACTCCTCTGTAAAGTGTCCTTGGGTTTCCTGAAAGGCGCTATACAAATCTAAGTTATCATCATCATTATTATTATTATTATTATTATTATTATTATTATTCAGCTCTATTGGTTGGATACCAAGCCCAAACACTCTCTAGAGGAAGCTCATTTCTACTGTCTGTATCCACAATATTATTCCTTTGGCTACTACCCAGAGCTGATGGCCATAGGTGAGGATAGGAAGATGGATTGATGAGGAAATCAACAACTGCCTTCACACTGAGCTCTCTGTGCACCCTAATGGACTGGTAGAGCATACAAATTCATGCAGACAATCAATTTGTGAATTGTTGATCCCGCTCTCATCCAACACATGAACAAGACACCAAGATTGTGATACAATCCGGAGAAACTCCTCCCCAACCCAACAATGTTGTGTGACTTCAGTTTACAGTAGTTTTTCTTCTAATGATGGTATAATAATGTCTTTGTGTATTATATTTTGGATCTAACAGCACTACCATACCTTAAATTACTCTTTACTAGCCTTAGGCTAGTAAGGTATGGTAGTGCTGTAAATTGCTCTTTGTTAGGCTAGTAAAGATCAATTTACAGCACTACCATTTTTATTACCATTACCACTACCATTACCAAGTTTTAGCTAAGTGTATTGTTAAGTGCAACCCAGAACTGAATAAATCCTCTAATTAACAATTCTCCCTGTTAATTCTGCTAGTAGAAAGTTACATAATGTTGCTTTAAACCCCTCTGAAAGTAGTATTTTTTTTAAAAAAACAACACAACTGTCCATCCATCCATCCATTCTCTTCCGCTTATCCAATCAACACAACTGTGTGAAACATAAATTCCAAGCGATCACGGGTTCTTTATGTTCAACGCAAGAAAAGTCCTGTTTGTTCTCGGGTGCATGCTGCCAACATAATCCATGTTTGATGCTGAGCTGCTGGTTCACCACTTTGTTTGGCCTGACTCCCATACAAAAATGTAGTTAATTTAGTAGCAACACAGACAGATACAAATATGTTTGCAAGTAAACATCAAAATGTTACATACATCTATGAAGTTAATAATACACAGACACTGTTTTGGCAGCCAGGTTGTGTTTTTCTTGCGCTCCAGTGTCCAAATTCCAGCAAAGTTTACAGTAAGGGATGACACACAGGCTCACTGGGTAAGCAGTGTGAGGGAGGGGTAGTAAAACTGTCCACAACCCTCAGAGAGTCTTGGTCAGCCACATCACCGCCATGATCTCAGTTCTGCAGTGTCTGATTCAGGCTGCTGATAGACGGCCTTTCACTACACCACAGCTGTAAATGAGGTCCAAAAAGGCCCATTTCCACCGCTTATCTCACTGTGTGTGAGTGTTTACCTTGGCACTCCTGACCGGGCGTCTTTGATCATATCAGAGAGTCCAGCAGGTGGTAAACACTCACTCACACACACACACACACACACACACACACAGTTGTAAATTTTTCGGTTATCAACAAGTGGAATATTGACATCCTCTGTGGTGATTGCACACAATCAGCATGGATCACAAAGCTAATAGAAAAAGAACAAGGGTGGGGGTCACTGGTTTATCATTTACCCGCTGAAAAACACAACCTTGGTTACATGTCAGGGTGCATTCTTGTTGAGTTGCCATGACAACCTGTCACTCAGGATGCTCCACATGCCATGGCATTTCCACACCAGCAGCAAACACACACACAAACACACATTTTCACAGCACTGATGAATGTTTGGAGGTCGGCTCTTCCTGTGACAGGACTTGAAACATCCCTTTTCTCTCACCACCCCCTGGAGTGGAGTGGGGTGAGGAGGTGGGTGAGGTTGGGTATAAGACAGAAACAAATACCCACTGAGGTCCTGATGCCTTTCATATGCAAAAATTATGAGAAAATTACATTTTTCTTATAAACAACTTATTTAAACTGCCCTATTAGATCAAAGATATACATTTCCACCTGAAAATCCTTCACATTCAGTCAGGACCTCCACAACCGTGAGTTCAAAATTTAAAAAAAAAAAAATGGCTATAGGGACACTTCTTTTGAAAACTTAATTCTCATTCTCCACATCAAAAGGCCAGAAGGAAATCTGAAAAACTCCAGATTTTTTGTGTTACTTGTGCCTAATTAAGACTGCAATTTGAAAGAGGATAATTTCCAGCTCCATATTTTTATTTTTGGACTCAACTACAGTAGCTTAGCATGATTCACTGTTAATTTTCCTGATTCATCTTACACTGAGCTTTGTACAGCCCCACAGTGTATCCACTCCCTACCCTCTAAGTCAGCTTTGTACTGATTGGCTGCCTCTCATAAACAGAAGGTTTGAACAGCAGGTGGATGATGTTCTTGTGCTCATACTTTACAGAGCCAAAAGTATAAAAAACATTTTGAACCCTAAAGTTTTGGCTCACAGGGATTACTTGTACATATGCACTTGGGTTTACTATGAAGTGGTAACCTCTGGGGATGAAAAATTAAGCCAATGCAAAAGTTCTAAAAACATTCCTCTAAATGGCATCTTGAGGCTGGTTCCAAAAGCAAGACAATCCCACTAGACTCCCATGTTTCGTCCAAATATCCCACTTTACAGCATGTTTACAACCTGGTACAAAAAAAAACAAGGAAAATCTTTAGAGGTAGTTTCCCCCTAATTTGAGTTACTGAAATTGACCTCTCAACTATGTATGTGTGCTGTTGGTGCCTTTTGGAGCATTTTTAATAGTTTTAATATTACGGCTTTCTGTGTTCTACAAACCATCAAAGAAGATTCTCCTTTTTATCCAGCTACCTGTGGATAAAACGTATAGTAAAAAAAAGTAAGTAGAAGTATAAAATACTTAAAGCATTTTATTGTTCTCCAAATCACAACAACATTCACCTCAAGATGCTTTATATTGTAAGGTTAAGACCCTGCAATAATACAGAGAAAACCCCAACAATGAGACAACCCCCTAAGAGCAAGAACTTGGCAACAGTAGGAAGGAAAAACTCCCTTTTAACAGGAAGAAACTGGCAGAACCAGGCTCAGGGAGGGGCAGCCATCTGCCGCGACCGGTTGGGGGTAAGGGGAGGGAGACAGGACAAAAGACAATACTATGGATTGTGGATTGTGTTTAGTGGGGTCACTGTGTTGCATCCATGCAGTTTGTGGATGCAGCTTGATAACCAAGCTTGCTAGCATTAACTGATAAAGTAGCGCTCCACCCTCTCATCCAAACATGGTCACTTCTCGTTCCTAAAATTTAAAATGGCAGAATCCAGAAACCAGTGGTTGATGTCTTAACCTTATTATGTAAAGTGTCCTGAAAGAGACATATTATCAGAGGGAGACATGGAATTCAAAAAATGAATGAATGAACTGAAATCTATGGGAGAGTTGTGTAACCTTATAAGTGGTTAGTAAGTTTTAAGTCCTGGTCACCACAGAAATGTAATTCAAAATGACTGCTCTAATGAATGCGTCCAGGTCTTGAAGATTGCTGAATTGTGACACTTGCTTCTAGGAGATGTTTGCCTGAGGTGGCTTATGATTTGGCACTTATAAAACTGCATTGTAGTAATCATTTTTGTGAAACAAACAAAAAAAATTAGACACTTATTACCTGTATCTGTTGGAGTAAACTGTTTTTCTGTTGCATTAGACATTCTTGCAGATGTGTTTATATCGTCAGCACGAGGCCAACAATGCTGAGCAGCACCACTGTAATCAAACTGACATTGACCCCGATGTTGCTACAACTTCTTACATGAGCTACTCTGTTTTTCTACCGTTACGTAACTGTTTAACTGAGTTTCATGTCTTCTCCATATGCACTCTCTCTCTGTGTGTGTGTGTGTGTATGTTTAAAATAAGCACAGGATGAGAGCTCTTACTCCAGGAGACACATCCCCACTGGCTTTATTCTTCATAATTATCATACGTCAATATCATCGCAGTGCAAACACTTATATTTTAGTATAAAATATTTTCTTTACCAAAATTTACATTCACATAAAACATCTCAATAAATACATCTTCAACAAAAGAACTTGACAAATATTGTATTGTCCATAATATATCTCTACAATGTACAATAATAGCTAGTAATACCTACATATAACAATTGAAACCCGTATCATACAGTATGAAAATATCCAATTTACAGGGAAAAATATTGTACACAATTCCTTTTCATCAACTTTCAATCAACTGTTTAAAGCAAGTGTATAAAAATCCTCATTTTAAACCTCTTACAAACTTAAAGTAAGCATTCAAGCTACTATATAGATTTGAAATCTATTTTAAATATAAGTCCAACGTAATTTCCGTCAGGTTCCAAATAAATCTGATCAAAATCAACACTTGCCATCATTTTGAGTAACAAAACTCAATCAGCTCAAATAGTAAAAATACAGGCATCCAACAAAAGAAAATCCACAATAACCGTAGCAACGCATTCAGTTGTGCTACAGCTCAACACAAAAAAGTCTGATATGTTTATGAAAATAGGTTGGCACATTAGAAAACCAGCTACCTGTTGATTACAGCAGGAGCAGGGAGGAGGAGGAGGAGAACCCTCTTCTCCCAGGCCTGAAGTCTATCTATCCTGAAATATGTCCTCAAAAAGGTTCGCACACCAAGCTCATGAAGAAGACACGGGTCAATAAAGCACCTTACATTCAAGAGGACCGCTACCTTTAGCGCATGCATGAGGACTATATTAAAACACAGTCACTGTGTGTCCACTGCTTCGCCTGCATTAGTGCTTCATCAAAGCATGCATGTATGATCCGCAGGCTTGCAGGCAGTGCATGCTAGTACAGATTAGAGGAAAGTTGATGGCTGTGGTAAGCCGTACTGTGAGTAGCATGCTATACCATAAAATAAATCATCTGGGTTTGCATGAGGAATCCAGACACAGAGGTTTGTGGGAATCTCCTCATAAACAGAAGGTTTCTTTTTTCCCTTACCAAAGCAGCTTTGAGTTCATAAAAATAGTAGAACAGAATATTTTTCCACACTAAAAAATATTTCTTTGTAAACAAGCACACAGAAAAAAGTTCTCTTTTTTTTTTATATAATTCAGTGAGGAAGAAGGAATCACACCCACACAATACTAAAAATAGGTTTTCTAAGTCATGCTTCAACTCCACAGAGATACAGACTGGTGTGGCTAGCTATGCACACTCTATTGGCTACAAACACTATCAGGTCAAAGTAGGATCCAGCTGGCTACAGCATGCAAGGAGTGAATAGGTTGAGTTAGGGGACAAACCGCTTTATTGCTACACTTGGACAAGGAAGAATTTGGAAGTCAAGCATCACAGGGAAACAGACAGCACACATGACTGAAATGCAGCAGTGGCATCATGCACTTAAAGACGCCGAGCATCTCGGCTCACTGAATCAAGAGTTTGCCTCATGTACGAGGGGTTCAGCAAAGGGGCAGAAATGGACCACACGGCATCACCGACCCAGAAACGGTCGAAGGCAACGCCCTGTTGTATTTTGGCAAGTTTGTCTCATTAACCACCATGTACAATTACACATTTGGCTTCATCCACTTTAAAAACAGTAGGACAACGATGCCCCCAAAATGAATTTAGCTGATAAATCAATCAATAAAGATCTAAAAGGCAACAAAAAAAATGGCAAAAAACTCATTGTGAGGAGTGGTCGCTAAGGCAACAGCACTGTTTTGGTTTTATACGGAAAGAAAAGGGTCAGCTAATGTTGTTAGGAGAATTTCTGGACACAGTTGTTGTGACAGGTTTGCGTGCTACACTTTCACTTATGCATTGCAATGTGTTTTTATTTTTATGCTTATTTAGTTTATTGTAGTTGTGGATGCAGTTTTTTTGGCAGTCGGCTCTGAAAACCTGGAGACATCCTTGGCCTTTGATTGATGACAGAGCAACGTGGCTAAAGCATCTTGTATCCTGTTCATGACATCCCGCCGTGTGAAACAACAAACAGGGCTCGAATATGGAGGGACAGTCTGATCGAGGACGCCTCAGGCTCCAGGGTTCAGGCCCAAGTCCGGGCCTCCTATTGGATGATCAGTGTCTCAGCCTCCCTGCCTTCCACAGACAGAAGAAGAAGAGTGGAGAACAACCTTTCCTCTTTAAACAGGCTTTGTCTGCTACAGTTATCTGTGTTATGTACCCACCTCCACTCTTACATTCTTATTTTTCGTAGTCACAATGGAGACAGTGCCCTTCACACCACTGCTGTGGGAACAGAGGGCAGGTACCTTGTGGTGCTGGTGGATGTGGTCGGTTTAGCCATACTTGGGCTTGGGGTCCTGATAGTAGCGTAGGTGGTCACCGTCGGGGCGGGGCTCAGCCTGGTGCACACACTGCCGTGGGTGAATGTGCTCGCCCGGCGTTCGCCATTGCCAGGCTGCTGCTGGGTCTGAGATGGCCTGCTGCCTTGTCTACGCTCCTCCAGGAAGTATGTAAGCATCTGACCTTTGCCCTTCACACTGACCTGGCCGCGGCACACAAAGTTGTAGTAGTTGGTGATGAGGCGATAGACATCCTCTGTTACCTGGAGGATGCACATAGAAGTTTGATGAGTTTTGTGATCAAAAATTTTACCATAACACACCTACTACATGACAAAAATTAACAAGAAATTGCCAACAAAAAAAGTACAAGACATAAGCAATTTGCAAACAATGATTGCAACAATAATACACTAAAAAAAATGACAAATCAAAGTATTATGTGGGCAAAGAATTACACGTGCTGAGCACCCAAACACAAAAAGAAATGAGGACTGATAAAGGTGGATCTTACAGGAGGAGGATCTAACACTAATTTGCTTATTTCATTAAAATTGTTTAATATTAACACATTTAATGAAAAGAATATTTATTTTCTATGATAGCCAAGATTTATTTTGTCATAGTTTGGGCAAAAGTTTCTTTATAATCTTTCATCATGTTGTAAACCATGTGTCCTGAGAGGGAACTACATGTCTGCACCATTTCTTGGGCCATTATTTAGGCTTTAGGAATTCTAGCCAGTAACTTCTGCCTCCTAAGCCTACTTAAATGCTTGACTATGCATTATCATTAGAGGTTTGGTGTTTGCTCTTGCTTAAATAATAACTTCAAATGAAAAAAAAATTACAGATATAACATAAACAGCCTCTAATAAGTCCAGTGTCTGTACCAGAGTATATGAACTGGACAGGCAACCAACTTTGATAGGGTGGCATTTGGCTCAAGTCACTTTGCTATTCCTCAAGTCAGTTAAACTTCTGGGATATTGATCTGCTCAGTTAAGTATCAGAGGGGGTTGTTAATCAGTTTCAGCTGCTTTGGTAATGAAATTAACAACAGGTGCACTAGAGGGGCAACAATGAGACAACCCCCAAAACAGGAATGGTTTTACAGGTGGAGGCCACTGACATTTTTTCCCTCCTCGTCGTTTCTGACTGTTTTTTCACTAGTTTTGCATTTAGTTAGGGTCAGAGGTTGCACAGGTAGTCCAGCTCCTCCAGGATGAGACATCAGTACGTGCCATTGCCAGAAGGTTTGCTGTGTCTCCCAGCACAGTCTCAAGAGCATGGAGGAGATTCCAGGAGACAGACAGTTACTCTAGGAGAACTGGACAGGGCTGTAGAAGGTCCTTAACCCATCATCAGGACTCATCATCATCTGCTCCTTTTGTGCAAGGAGGACCAGGATGAGCACTACCAGAGCCCTACAAAATGACCTCCAGCAGGCCACTGGTGTGAATGTGTCTGACCAAACAATCAGAAAAAGACTGAGGGCCCTGTGCTCACGCCCTCTGTTTTTCACAGATAAGAGCAGGTTAATCTTGAGCACATGTGACAGACATGAAAGGGTCTGGAGAAGCTGTGGAGAACGTTATGCTCCCTGTAACATCATTCGAAAAGATTGGTTTGGTGGTGGGTCAGTGATGGTCTAGGGAGGCATATCCAGGGAGGGATTTTTCTATAGGCTAGGCAACGACACCCTGACTGCCATTAGGTATCGGGATGAAATTCTTGGATCTGTTGTCAGACCCTATGATGGTGCAGTAGGTCCTGAATTCCTCCTGGTGCACAACAATACCCGGCCTCATGTGGCGAGAGTACCATACCATTGACTGGCCCCCAATCTCGCCTGACCTAAATCCAGTAAAACACCTCTAGGACATTATGTTTCGGTCCATCCAATGTTACCAGGTTGCACCTCAGACTGTCTACGAGCTCAGAGATGCCCTGGGCCAGATCTAATTTTTTTGAGCAGTAAAATAAATAAACCTATACACTGGGCCACCTTTATAGGCTACACAACAAAGGTAAGAATAAAAAAGTATGCATACTTAAAATCATACACAGATAGTATGCTCATAGTGAAATGCAGCTACAAGGCAAAGATAGATATAGAGGGCAAAAATATCCATCTTTGATTGCAGACACAAAGCTGGAGATAAACAGGAGAGACATTATGTAAAGAAGTGAATCAATGAACTCACTACACAGTGGACTGAGCACAAAATATCGTCACTACATTTCCATTTGTTTTGCAATTTTCGAGTGAGGTCATGCCTTAAAACAACACTCTATGGACTCAAGTACTGGGCCTACACATTACACCTAGAGGAGCTGCTTGGTCATGAAAACCAATGACATGAAGCCCCTAGCATGCAGTCTTTGTGTAAATGTTAATGCCAGAGGAGGTTTGGAGTTTATTGAGCCAGCACAGTGTTGGTGACCTTTACGCACCATGCACCTCAGCACTCAGCACTCTGTAACTTTATGTTTTCTCACATCATAGCTGAGTTCTTAAATCCTTCCCTTTTGCAATAATACCACTTACAGTTGATGCTAAAATATCTAGAAGGAAGGAAATTTCACAAACTGACTTATGGCATCTTATTACAGTACCATGCTTAAATTCAGTAAGCTATGTAGAACGACCCATTCTTTCACAAATGTTTGTAAAGGCAAACTGCATGGTCAGGTGCTTTATTTTATACACCTGTGACTAAAAACACCTGAATTCAAAGATTAACAGGTAATACTTTTGTCCACAGTATAGTGTACTATACGATGGCTATACTATAGCTCCACAATCTGATGAATGACCTCTCTTTAGTGCCAAAGAAGGGGGTACTTTCCAAAGTCTGACCTGCATAAGCTCATCCGCTCCAAAGTCAGTGTCCTCGTCAGTGATGCTGGTTATGTGCTTGCTGCAGAAGCACTAAACTACTGTTAATGGAATAATTAACTTGAGAGTGAGTTGCAGGCTATCAGTAGAATTCAGCTGAGGGGGCACATTGGCGTTTTTGGATGGGTCCAGATCCTCAAGGCCCATCCATAATGCCAATGCTGAGTAAGCCTAAATGTATGTAAGGTTGCTAGTTTGCTCTCAATTTAAAAAAGTTTCTCAAATTCTCTCTGGAAATGCGACTTTAGGTGTTTTACTGCCAAAACCAGCCCATTTGATTTACAATGCAACTCATTAAATTTTGACACTAATTTCTTACGAAAAGAAGAAGAAAGGAAAAAAAGATGAAAATAATGACCAAAAACTGGCAAGTCCTGGCAATCAGAAGGTTTTAGTAATGAAAGACGTATATTTTACTTGGCTAAAGTCATTAAAAATACACCAATGCATATCGACTTACACCTTCCTCAGGGTGCAGGAAAGGCCTTTCATTACTTGTCCAAACCTACCTTGACTGCCTGTACTTGGACTTTTTATGCAATTTTTGGTCGTAATCTTACAAATTTAGCAAACCCAAAGAGAGGTTTTCATGACGCTAATTTGTCCCTGGCAATGTGAAAATAGGGGACACACATCTGCGAAAGTTGAAAATATTTCAAGCTGATTTTCAAAAAATCAGCTGAGATTCTCCTGAAAACTGTGGAACTCTGACATGAGAAATAGGAGAGGGCTTGAAGAAAACTGAGTGAAATCATACAACTTCCTGGTACCTTCTGAAAATATGTTAACCTGATTCCAGCTATCGGTTGTACTCCTCCACCTACCATTCACTGTTGATGAAAACCACAGTGACTGTATCCACACAGTGAGGCAACTGGTGTGAACACAACATTAGATGTACTGCAAATTTTCAAACCATGTGGTGAAAGCAGACCTACCCATGGCTGTCCCTCCCTGAGCCTGGTTCTCCCAGAGGTTTCTTCCTGTTAAAAGGGAGTTTTTCCTTCCCATTGTTGCCAAGTGCTTGTTCATAGGGGGTCATCTGATTGTTGGGGTTTTCTCTGTATTATTGTAGGGTCCTTACCTTACAGTATAAAGGGCCTTGAGGTGACTGTTGTGGTGATTTGGTGCTATAGAAATAAAATTGATTTGAATTGAATATATGAAAACAATGAAACATGAACTTTTTCTGAACTTTCCTCATAATTTCGAGATAAAATATCCCAATCTGTTTAATTTTATCAAATGAGGACTAGCAGTGTTAATAATATTTAAAGCTATAATATGCAGCAACTGTTTGTAAACAAAACATTCAAACTTTGACTTTACCCCGACTCAATGAGAGAGCAGCAGTCTAGCAGCGAGCCAGTGAATGAATTATGTAGGCAAGCAGTGTAAGTGAGAACAGAGTGGAGAATCAAACTGTTGTTTTCTGATTGCTTCACATTGGTTATGTTGTATATTTTCTCTTGATGCATGCTCAATAATCCAGGTAAGGAAATCCCAGAAAGCTGAACTGTTCATCTGGACGTAGCGTTTTCAGTGGGAGAAACATTTCATCAACTTATCCAAGTGACTTCTTCAGTCTCAGCTGACTGCAGGTTTCCCCAACCTTATAAACACTGCGTTTGCATAATGACTGAAACTGGCACCACCGAGTGACAGTGGGCCATGAGGTCAGTTTCATGATCATTAATATGCAAATTGTCATGACCATTGATCAATGGCCATGAGTACCATTCACAGAGAGTTGGGGAATGGCTGCAATCACAGCATTGTAAGATGGTGACAGATGTACCCTTAGGCCCCCTCCTCGGTTCAGAAATGGTCTTTCCCTTTTCACGTAAATGGCCTCCTTGACTCCCCGTTCAAACCAGCGTTCCTCCCTGTCCAGGATGTGTACGTCCTCATCACTGAAAGAGTGGCCACTGGCCTGTAGGTGTGAATAGACTGCAGAGTCCTGGCCTGACGAGGTAGCTCTTCTGTGTTGTGCCATCCGCTTAGCCAAAGGTTGTTTGGTTTCCCCAATGTATAAGCCATTGCATACCATTGATCATGAAACTGACCAAATGGCCCATTGTTAGTCAGTG
>VUQS01071974.1:0-10789 GCA_015108495.1 Heterochromis multidens
GATCAATCGGAGAGAAAGAGTCTAAATAAATATCAATAGTGTTGAGAGTAGCTGTACTTAATGATACGTCTGTGAGATGGCTGTGAATAATTTTTTCTTTAATGGTTATAATTTTGTTAGTGAAGAAATTCATAAAGTCATTACTAGTTACGGTTAAAGGAATACTTGGCTCGACAGAGCTCTGACTCTTTGCCAGCCTGGCTACAGTGCTGAAGAGAAACCTGGGGTTGTTCTTATTTTCTTCAATCAGTGAAGAATAGTAAGATGTCCTAGCTTTACGCAGGGCTTGTTTATAGAGCAACAAACTCTCTTTCCAGGCTAAATGAAGCTCTTCTAAATTAGTGAGACGCCATTTCCTCTCCAGTTTACGGGTTATCTGCTTTAAGGTGCGAGTTTGAGAGTTATACCAGGGAGTCAAGCACTTCTGATTTGAGGCTCTCTTTTTAAGAGGAGCCACAGTATCCAGAGTCGTACGCAGTGAGGATGTAACACTATTAACAAGATAATCGACCTCTGTGGGAGTAGAGTTTAGGTAGCTGCTCTGCACTGTGTTGGCAACATTCATTTCAGAAAAATAAATCAATGCAAAAATCATTCCTATTGTAAATTAATGAATGTGGAATGTGGAGAGGCAGTGGTTTTTCACCAGTGCCTTTCTAATCCCAAAATAAACAAACTGCTGAAGTTCAAATGCAGTTTTGAACCACGACTTTCACCCTTGGTAATAATGGTTCACCTGAAAAATCTAAAGTCTCTCTAATTTCTGCTCTACATGCCATCAGTTCAAACAGTTTGCTGATGTTATTGATTTTTTCTTTTCATTTGTTCAGTTCCTTCATTGTGCTGCATGGTTGCAGAGTTTTAACAGAGAACCCTACAGGAGGTTTGTAACAGCTGTAACTGAAGAAAGTTCAGGAATTGCTGTTTTATGATTCAGTTTGTCAGCTTTTGTCAGATGTGTTTACTTTGTTTTAAAGTAATAATAAAAAACATGCAACCAAACATTTCAGTAAAAGTGCATGTGTGTCTGATATAACTTTGATCATAGGTGACAAGCATCAAAGCTGCATGTCTGTTTTTCTTCCTTGGGATTGAAGCGTAAATGCGATCATGATCTGATAATAAGAGTTTTTGGCAGCCTCCTGTATGCTTTGTATAGTTGCAGGTCCAGACAAAGAAGTTTGCCTCAACCTTTGCCTCAACCATGTAGAAATGTGCCATTTCTTCAACACTACACGCTTTGTGGCATAAATCAAGATGGCAGGAAGACAGGGTTATAGTGGCTACACAACTTTATAAGGAGAAAACATTTCCAAAAGAAGACAGGAAGAAAGACAGAAAAGCGATGAGATTAATCTCAGAGCTGGACTCTTCTTCATTCAGTGAAATATTAATAGCCATTGCCAGGGGCCATTTGTGTTTATATCCGATGATTTAGATCTGTTGCTCACTGGCTGATCAGACTGTTTGTGTGTATTCACTATCGTGGCTATTTCTGGCTTCAGTTTGCCCTGTTAGTTACACTAAGTATATGAAAGTAGACAAGAGACATAAGGCCCTGGGTTTTTAATTGTAGGAAAACAGTATTACATGTTACACGTAAATAAATTTTTCTCCTAATGGAACATGCATGTGTTGGATATAAACAGATCTCACATGGCTTTTAACAAATATTTTAACTCAAATCACAATCTTTTTCTAAACTTAACCAAGTAGTTTTTCTGCCTATACTTCACAAAGCTGTAACTGGAAACTTAGAAGAAAAGAAAAGAAAAAGAAAGCTTTCTGCAACAAAGCTTTTCTGATAGAAAAGCCCAAAAGCAAACTTCTCCCAGTAGCAAAAGATGTCTTCCTGAACCCAAGATTTTGGGCATGTTCACTCCGCATGCTCCAGCCTCGTGTTACGTTTGCCCTTAATTGATATTAAACATTAAATCTTTCAGTTAAAATTTCAGTGTTGTAATGACACTGATTATGATCCATACTGACATATATACGTACATTCATGGACCCAAGAGCATGAACATCTACTCTGCGACATTTCATCAGACATTTGGATTATCCGAGTAAAATTCAGAGTAAAATACTATATCTTTCTAGAGGTGGGAAGTACTTTGTTACTGTACCGAAGTAAAATTTTTAAGTATCTGTACTTTACTTGAGTTTTTTTTTTCTGACAACTTACTTTTACTCCCTACATTTTAACACAAATATCTCTATTTTTTACTTCTTACATTTTCAAAACAGGCTTGTTACTTGAGGATTAATGCATGTGAGGAGAGTTATTATTCCCTGTCACTGCACACCTTCCAGACATCAAACCAATTTGAATCTAAATGGAAGGAACAAGAAGACAATACTATTGGTGTATCCATCACTGGACAATATCACACATAAGGTGGGCCAGAACAATCCAGAACGGCGTAGATGTCCATAAGTTGTAGTTGCTGTACTTAGCATCTAGCTAGCGCTACAGAGAGGAGAGAGCATAAAGGGAGTGATGTTTTTTTTTTAAGTAGCAAGTAATTTCAGATGCAACATTCCTAACAGCTCAGCAAATTTCCCTGTCTGACAAACTGTTTGGCAGACAGTGTGCCTTGGTACCTACAGTGAGGACTGCTCAGTGGTATTTAATAAACTGGAAATTTAAGCCTTACATGTAATGTGTGAATTCGCTTTAGAGGTTTTTTGAACAGATATTGGATTTGCACGTGATGTGTTGCTGAAGTTGGTTTTGGTTTCTGACAATTTTTTTTTGTTATTTTTTGTTATTCAAAGGTTGCATGAACATACTAGGCAGTTTAGTGCAGGGTACACTGGTTAGTTTGCAGTACTGTGATGAAGTTTACAGTACTGCACTATGTTCGACTGGTGTGGAGTTGCTGTGGTGTTCATGGTCAATGTTAAGTTACATCAAGGATAGCAGACTAATTACAGTTAAGATGGTGATGCTGATTGTACTTACTAAATTCTTTATAGCTTTAAACTGCTTGTGTTTTACAGAACAGATGTTCAATCTGAGTACATTCATTAGAACTATAATTTAAGTTGACATAAAGTTCATTTTCCCATGTTCTAATATTGTTTTATGCGTTAGGGTGTCCTGGCTGTTAAGCCTGGAAATCTTTCCAACTTCCATGCCGTGTTTCTCAGTTCTTAGCCTTATCCATATATTTTTACTCCCATCATTCCGGTAAAAGTTGACTTTGGTTTCCTCTGTCCAGTGCCACTCCCCCGCTGAGCTGGCTTTTTTAGAGACTTGGACACGCCCTCCTGTAGGCCCACCACCCGCAGGAGGCACTGTAGGGGTCGGGTGCAGTGTGTGTCGGGCAGCAGCCAAAGGCAGAGACCCTGGTGGACCGATCCCCGGCTACCAAGGCTGGCGATTAGGACATAGAACGTCACCTGTCTGGTGGGGAAGGAGCCTGAGCTAATGTGTGAGGCAAGATATAGTCAGCCTTACCTCAACTCACGGCTTGGGCTCTGGAACCAGTCTCCTTGAGAGGGGCGTGATTGGGAGGAACGGCCTGCCTGATCTGAACCCGAGTGGTGTTCTGTTACTGGACCTCTGTGCAAACCATAGTCTGTCCATCTGCTGACTTCAACTGAGGATATAGTCAGGCGGTGGAAGGAATACTTCAAGGACCTCCTTAATCCCACTGACACGTCTTCTGTAGAGGAAGCAGAGTCTGGGAATGAGGGGGGCGACTCGGCCATCACTCGGGGAAGGTCACTGAGGCAGTTAATCAACTCCTTGGTGGCAGGGCCCCTGGGGTGGATGAGGTTTGCCCTGAGTTCCTGAAGGTTCTGGATGTTGTAGGGCTGTCTTGGTTGACACTACAATGTCGCATGGAGATCTGGGACGGTACCTCTGGATTGGCAGACCAGGATGGTGGTTCCCATCTTTAAGATGGGGGACTGAAGGGTGTGCTCCAACTATAGAGGGATCACACTCCTCAGCCTCCCCGGAAAAGTCTATGCCAGGGTGCTGGAAAGGAGAGTCCGTCCATTAGTCAAACCTCGTATGCAGGAGGAACAATACGGTTTCCGTCCCAGTCACGGAACACTGGACCACCTCTTTACCCTCTCGAGGATATTTGATTGGGCAAACTCCCATGCACTTGCAGTCTATTTTTGTTTTGTGGACTTGGAGAAGGCATTTGACCGTGTCCCTCTGAGTATTTTGTGGGAGGTGTTTCGGGAGTATGGGGTGTCGGGCCCATTGCTACGAACCAATTGGTCCTTATGCAACCGTTGCAAGAGCCTGGTCCGCATTGCCGGCAATAAGTCAAATTCGTTCTCAGTACGCGTTGGACTTCGCCAGGGCTGCCCTTTGTCACCGATTCTGTTCATAATTTTTATGGACAGAATTTCTAGGCATAGCCAAGTGGTGGAAGACTTCCATATTGGTGATCTCAGAATCTCATCTCTGCTTTTCGCGGACAATGTGGTTTTGTTGGCTTCATCAGGTGGTGGCCTCCAGCTCTCACTGGAGCGGTTCGCAGCCGAGTGTGAAGCGGTGTGAATGAGAATCAGCACCTCCAAGTCTGAGGCATGGTCCTCAGCTGGAAAAACCCTCAGCTTTTCCAGCTGAGGGTTACCTAACCCTAACCCTAACCCTTTGGGTAGTGACTGAAAGAATGAGATCGCGGATACAAGCGGCGGAAATGAGCTTTCTCCAAAGGGTGGCTGGCCTCTCCCTTAGAGATAGGGTGAGGAGATCAGCCATCCGGGACGGGCTCAGAGTAGAGCCGCTACTCCTCCACATTGAAAGGAGCCAGTTGAGGTGGTTCAGGCATCTGACAAGGATTTTTGTTGACTAAAGTGATCTGTTTCACTTGCAGTTAAAGCTCCTTTTACCAGATGTTGTGGCTGTGGCAAAAGCTTCCAAATACAAATCCCACACTTGGAATCATCTCCACACCTTTTGCCTGCCTTATTGCTGAAGAATGCAGAAACAACCTGTCAGCTTTTGAGTGATTTGTCTAGTTTCATTTCAGCCCCTGAAAATAGGGAGCCTTGTTTATAAATGGTGGTAAATAGTTATGGTTAAGGTAGTATTTTTGAACAACCTTTCAAATTAAAGCTGAGGTTGTGCCCTTTAAGCCCGTATTTATCATACACCTGTAGCTTAAATATCAGTCATTCAAATATATTTACCTAACAGTGTGTATGCTGCAACAAAGGAGGGGCACACTGAGAACCATATGAACACAGAACCATATGAATGAATGAATATACTGTATGCGTCAGATGTAAGAGTGGGTATTCAGGTCTCACATATACCTCAGGGCTCCAGCTGGTGCTGGACGGTGGGGGTCTTTGTGTCCCATGTACTCCCCCCCATCTCTTGTCTTCACCCAATATCCCCATACATGCACAAACACACACGCACAAACACACACATCAACGACCCTCCCCAATCATTCCCCCGTGACGCACTAACAGGATTAGTGGATGGAAGGTGCTCGCTCAGCAGACCTCAGGACGTATGCGTATGCGAAAGACAGAAAGCAGAAGAGGTGGTCTGTGTGTGTGTGTGTGTGTGTGTGTTTGAGAAAGAGAGAGACATGGGCTTAGTGAGAAAATGACCTCTCTCATGTATGTAGTTCTGATGGGCCCCAAAAGCTTTGTGATGGTGGCCCCAAGGGACAAGAGACACAACTGGGGTTCTCTGTTTGCTTTTGTGTTTGACCATGTGTCTGTGTGTGCATGTTTGGGAAATAAATCGAGTATTACTTTGCCCATTCATGTGGCACATTTAAAAATATTAAAACCCTTTAAATTACATATACAGTCTAATGCAATTTATTGGTCACTATGAGTATTGAGTTAATATCAAAACAACCAAAGACTTATCCATAATTAAGTGATTTCATTGTCTATACATAGCTGCTGTACCAAATATGCACAGATATTACAGTAATAATTAGTTTAAAAAACATTGGGACTTAATGTTTAAAAAACTGCCAATTTTACAGAATTCATCTGCTTTGCATGTAGATTTATTCCCGCTTTTTTAACAACTAGTGATAAATTCTTTAACCAGTGGTGTCAAACTCATTGTAGTTTTTGGACCACACACAGATCAATTTTATCTCAAGCAGGCTGGACCAGTAAAACTATTGCATAATAATCTATTTTTAATAATGCCTTTAAAATTTCTCCTGTAAGTGTAAAGAAGTACAAGTCATTAAAAAAAAAACTCATAATTTTTACATTAAAAACAGATGAACTGCCCGAGATGCCTTACAAAAGTAAGTACAACAACAGTTGGGGGATTGTGCTGGAGCCTGTCAGAGCTGTCATAGGGCAAGAGGCAGGGTGCACCCCGGACAGTCGCCAGTCAGTCACAGGGCTGAGTAATAGCAATGCTTTATTTTTTCTTTAAAAAGAAATTAACAACTTCACTACATTTTTTTACTCTTTGCCATCCGGTCACTCAAATTGGCTCCATCTGTGTTAACAGGTTTGGAATAGATGCTGCATAGGTTATGATTGCAGGAGCAAATTATTAAACTATCTCATTATCTGTCACTCTTCCATTGTATCATCATGCAACAGATGTTTCCAGAGAAACAGAGTAACAATGTCTGACCTGTACCTTGTGTGCAGCTGCAGCACCACTTGCCTTTGGGCCCTGGTTTCTGGAGAGGCCTACCTGCCAAATCCAAGGCGCATCGGGAGGGCCAGTGCTCTCATTACAGCTACAATGAAATAATTATGAATGGCGCGCCGAGACCTCATCACAGGAATATCTATTGTATTATTTATTCAGCCAGTCCCCTGGTTCAGGGGGAGAGAACGCATATAAACTTCCAGGCTTGCTCCTCTCCTCCTCACTCAAGCTCCTGTTTGCTGCTCAAAGTAGAGGCTCCCGCTTGCTTGCACTTGCTTTCATTTTTGCCTTTTTGTGGGAATTGAGCATCCATTGGGGCCTTGAGGCCTTAACATGGACTGGCCTGCCAGCTGTGGATGTGCTGCACTGTTTTTTGTTTATTTATTTTTTTATTGGGTCTCTTGTTTTTTTGTGTGTTTTTATTGTTGTTTCTTGTCAAAAAACTGGAACCACTCAAGCTTACCAAAGGACTACAAACAAGAGATGACTAGGATTTGCAGGATGCATTCTAAGTTTTCATATGCATGTTTTAGTATTTACCAGATGTTTAAACCACACGGAGGATTTGAACATACACAGTATATCTTTATTATTGCCTATTGCCTGCAGATTGGGTTTGCACAGAGAAGAATTGTTTTGTTTTTTTTTCTTTCTGGAGGCAGAGGCAGGATAATGTTGCCCAAACATGTGCTTGACTGTGAAGAGAAACTTTGTTTGCACCAGGGGAGTGGGAGAGAGGGAGAGAGAGCACAGTGGAGTGGCTGGTGTGACAGCTGCATCATGGGAATCAAGAGAGAGACGTCGCCTGGGGCACAACAGGTGAGTGATGCTGCTCCCCGGCTGACTGCTTGGCTGGCTGACTGGAAACACTGAGTAATGGCTAATTATGGTATTGCAGATTGGCTGATTTGGCTGAGAGGTTGTTGGGATGAAGCCTACAGGTAGGCCATGAAAAACACCTGTACAAGTTTTGAAAAGGAAGCAGGTAACTAGCTTGTGTCTTGCCCCACTCAAGTTAGAAATAGCAGAAAAATAATGAAAAAGAGTCATGAAAGTGACTAATTAAGTAGGGATGACCATTTAGCAAAGGATGCTGCACTGTTTGATCATAACACCAGTTCATGAACGCAACACAAAACGACTGCCTATTACTCCAGATTACTGTTCTCTTTTTGTCTCTTTTAAATTTCACATTTATGCAGTACCAGTTAAAAGTTTGGACACACTCACCCCTTCATGTCTGGTACTGTACATTTAATCATTTTGCTTTCACCAGCTAATCATGTTTTTAATTGAACACTTGATGTATTTTCATTTGTTTTATTTCTACCTTTTTCTAATCCCTCTGTAATCACCATTTTTAATGAGTGCCTTAATGATGAATAAACATTGAAACTACTACTACTTTTTTCTTGTGTTTTTGGTGCTTTATTTTGTTTAATTAGCAAAATTCAAACAGTGTCATTCATGATCATGCTCTCATTGTATTTACTTTCCAGCAGTCTTTCTCTAAGCTGATTATATCAGCAATACAGGCAATAACTCAGGATGAGTACAAGTTAAATTTCAAAATTTCAAATAGTTGGACATCTTCAGCAAAAACCTATCCTGTCTGGAAACTGCTTAAGTTTTATAAAACTGACATGTTGGGCAGTTTAATTTTACTGGAAACCAAACAGCTCTGAGGAAAGCTCACATTTAATATTTGTCTTTTCTCTGTTTCACTCTTGTTGGCTGATGCTAGTGCTGCTTGTTGTGCTCTGTTGAGACAGTTTGGGTGCTGCTTGGTGGGACGCACTGAGCACGCTCCATCAATAATTCAGAATATTTCTGTGGCAACTGCCTGGCAACCATGGGTGCAGCACCCACATCCTGTATAGGAGCGAGAGAGAGAGAGATGAGAAGAGAAGAGGAGGAGACAAATGGCTGTGACAGGTTTAGGAAGGAAAAAGAAAAATGAAATTATGAAGAATGCCTGCAGAATAATAAAAACAAGTGACAGAAAGATGAGTGATGAGAATATTGGAGTCTTCCAGGCACTCTGTTTTCTGCATTGTGTGTGTATATGTGTGTGTGTGTGTTTCCTATAGGCCTGCAGTATATCAGTGTGCATTGCAGTTCCTTGTTATCTGGATGAGCAACATAAATACAAACACAGCACCAACTGAGGCGTGATAAACTGATAGTGTGGGTTTGTGTGTGTGTGTGTGTGTGTGTTCTGGGTTCAGGCACCCATCTGTTTTCCACAGTATTCTGAACTTCACATCACCATAACATCAGTTTGTATACCTGCAGCAGCAGTGTCTTTTTTATTTTGTGTGTTGTGTATTTTGATGTAATCACCAGAGGTCCTCTCAGGTCTCAACTTTAGATATACATCTGGAAATTTTGAATTGTAGTTTTCATGGTGTAACATGTTTAAATGCATTATTCAGTCAATGTTTGCTTTAGTCAAAGTTGGAAAGTTTACAAAACTTGTAGTTAATGGAATAAAATCTACAAGGTAGCTGAGGAAGGATCGAAAATATTGTACGCCAGAGACTGTATATAAAAGATGAGCAGCCAACATGATGTCACCCACTGGTTTTGGACTCCACATGTTGAAGCATTCCACATCCACAGATTGCATGGGTCCAATGCGCAGTCTGTACCACACAGCGAGCCATATGATTTGTCAGACAATTCCATTAAAAATGTTCCAAAGGCACCAACGATGCAAAGAGGGCAGAGCGGTCCAGTTCCTTGACTTGAATTAATGTAGTAATTGAGGCCATGCCCCTAAATCTAAAGAAACAAAAAAAACAAAAACAAAAAAAAACTTGATTTGAAGGGGACAATTAGTTGTAGAGAAGAAAAGTGTTTTGTGTACCAGGATCAAAACATGATAATTTCATTGCTGGAGCTGATCATTTTAACATCTATGGGTACTGACAGTAATCATGGAGACAGCCTCAAGTGGCCAAGAGAGGAACTGCAGTTTTTTTGCAAGAATGCACTGGCTTCATTTTCACGGACATAACTGCAGTACCATAAAACAATCATTATACACTCATACTGTATAGTCACTGTAATATATGGAAAACAGATTATAGGTAAGAGTAATGGTAAAGTGTGCAGCTGGAGCCTTTCTGTGTGGAGTTTCCATGCTTGCCCTGGGTTTTCTATGTGTACTCCTAAGACTCACATGTTAGATTATTCTAGTTAACTGCTGTGTGTGGCATGTGTGTCTGTTCATTCAGCAGCCCAGCGGTCAGTTAGAGATCCTCTTGCTGTGTTTAAAACATTCATGAAGCCCCTCTTCTACTACTACTTCTACTACTACTCAATTAGTAAACCCTCACTCACCTATTTTTCAGTAATTTAAATTATATATATATATATATATACATATATATTTTTTATTACTTTTTAAATTATTATTATTATTATTTATTTATTTAAATTTTTTTAAGCAATTTGATTCTTTCTTAGTAGCTGTAAACTTACTGTTTAAATCTTTACTTAAATCAGTTGGTGAATCAGTGTGTGAGTCAATGTCCGGTGACTACGTTTATCTTTCTATATCCATCTTTTCACTTCAAAGACAAAACAGCTAATCTGTTAAGGGGTTTACAGTTGTGCTCATAAGTTTACATACCCTGGCAGAATTTGGTCATTTTTCAGAGAATATGAATGATAATACAAAAACTTTTCTTTCACTCATGGTTAGTGGTTGGGTGAAGCCATTTATTATCAAACAATTGTGTTTGTCCTTTTTAAATCATAGTGACAACAGAAACTATCCAAATGACCCTGATCAAAAGTTTACATACCCTGGAAGCTTTGGCATGATAACATATACACAAGTTGACACACACAGGTTTAAATGACTACTAAAGGTAACCATCCTCACCTGTGATCTGTTTGCTTGTAATTAGCGTGTGTGTATAAAAAGTCAGTGAGTTTCTGGGCTCCAGACAGACCGCTGCATGTTTCATTCAGTGCTGGACTGATGTTGTTGGATTCTGAGCCAAAAGAATTATCAAAGGATCTGTGGGAGAAGATAGTTGAACTTTATAAAACAGGAAAAGGATATAAAAAGATATCCAGGGAATTCAGAATGCCAATCAGCAGAGTTCAAACTCTAATTAAGAAGTGGAAAATGAGGGATTCTGTTGAAACCAAGCCACG
>VUQS01071981.1:0-11920 GCA_015108495.1 Heterochromis multidens
CATGTTGAGTTAAACTTTTTATATACTAAACAAAGGTGAATGAAGCCTGTTTTGTAACAGAGATAGGAGTGTGTTTTTTATAACATAGAAATGATGAGAAAATGATTTAGTACAATGGCGGTGCAGTGTGCACCTGGGGACTGAAGGTCAGCCGGGAGGGGAGGACGGCTCCTTCGACAGGGAGTCTTTGTTCTCCGCTCTCGGCTGGGTGGGGGTCTCCGGGTTCATAAGCAGAGCCTGAACCGGAAGTAGCTGAGATCAAAATACAACGGCAAGAGAGCACCGTGTTTTTGGTCTCCCCGATTGCAATCGAGGTGAAAATAAAGTGTGTTAAACTGAGTTGTTGCCTCCGTGTGACCTCCTTGCCATCAAAGAACCGGGAGAAGCCGGCGTGCTTCGTTAGAACAAAGAGGAAACATCTCCACTAACAATTAACTGCTGAAACTTTGAAGACTAACATTAAAATTCAGAATTTGGGGCAGTTTCCTTGGTAAATATTAAGTTCAGTGTCTGCAGTGTTCTGTTATTGGACTTCTGTGCAAACCACAGCTTGTCCATAATGAACACCATGTTCAAGCATAAGGGTGTTCATAAGTGCACTTGGCACCAGGACACCCTAGGTCGCAGGTCAATGATCAATTTATGGCTGTATGTCTTGGACACTCAGGTGAAGAGAGGAGCTGAGCTGTCAACTGATCCCCACCTGTTTATGTGTAGTAGCTGGTAGTAGCTGAAGCAAAAACTCGGGTGTGGGGTGAGTTTGATGGGACCATGAAACAAACTTTTGACCTCAAAGTGATTTTGGCAAAGCGTCAGATGACAAAGGAGGGAGAAGTGGTACTCTACTCACACTGTATACAGTGGGAGTGGGTTGCTGCTGACCTCAATTGAGGACATAGTTGGTGGAAGGAACACTTTGAGAATCTCCTCAATCCTACTGTGACACCTTCCATAATGAAAGCACAGTCTGGGGATGAGGGGGATGACTCGCCTATCAATGGGGTTGAGGTCATTAATGTAGTTAAACAACTGCTCAGTGGCAGGGTCCCTGGGGTGGATGAGATTCGCCCTGAGTTCCTTAAGGCTCTGGATGTTGTTCTGGATGATGTCTTCAGGAGTATGGGGTGTACCACCGTTGTGAGAGCTTGGTCTGCATTGCCAGCAATAAGTCGAACTCCTTCTCAGTGGGTATTGGACTCTGCCAGGACTGACCTTTGTCACCGATTCTGTTCATAGTTTTTATGGACAGAATATCTAGGTGTAGCTAGGTGGTGGAGGGTCATCACCCTCTTTCATCTTTGCTTTTTGCAGATTATGTGGTTCTGTTGGCTTCATCAGGTGTTGGCCTCCAGTTTGCACTGGTGCAGTTCACAGCTGAGTGAAAATCAGCACCTCCAAGTCGGAGACCATGGTCCTCAGCTTTAAAAACATGGAGTGGCACTCTAGATCAGGGATGAATTGCTGCCTCAAGTGAAGGAGTTCAAGTATCTCAGGGTCTAGTTCACAAGTGAGGGGAGAGTGGAGCGTGAGAGCGACAGGTGGATTGGGGCAACATCTGCAGTGATGCAGACGCTGTACCTATCTCTTGTGGTGAAGAGAGAGCTGAGCATAAAAGCAAAGATGTTTATTTACCGATCAATCTACATTCCTACCCTCACCTATGGTCTCGAGCTCTGGGAAATGATTGAAAGAATTAGTTTCCTTTGAAGGGTGGCTGTGCTCTCCCTTAGAGAAACAGGGTGAGGAGCTTGGTCATTTGAGAGGAACTCAGAGTAGAGCCACTGCACTAAATCGAATGGAGCCAGTTGAAGTGTTTTGGGAATGTTCTACAGGGAGGAGGCCCTGGGGAGACCCAGGACTCACTGGAGAGATTATATCTCTTGGTTGGCTTGGGAATGTCTTGGTGTCCTCCTGAATGAGCTGGGAGAGGTGGACAGGGTGAGGGAAGTCTGGGCTTCTCTGCTTAGACTGCTGTCCCTGTGTCCCGAACCCACATAAGTGGTAGAAAATGGATGGATGGATGGAATTAGCAAAGAACTGAGTGTGTATAGACATGTTTGTCCAAAGCAGAAGAAGCTACATGATAAGGACAGGGGTTTTAAACTTCTCGGGCCCTGAAGCAGAAGAAAAGCCCTGGCCCAGATAATACTGGCAGTCAACTTAATAACTGTGCAGAACAGCTGTCTGACATATTTTCCTCTGAATCAGAATCCTCAGAATCATCTTTATTTGGACAAGTTTGTGCACACAAACAAGGAATTTGACTCCGGTACACTTCATCTTCATTGAGTCACTTTAATGCAACAAGATTCTTGTCTCTGGAGGGATCACTATACTGGATGATTGTACCTGTGCCCAAAATTAAACCACTAAAATCCCTCAATGATCATATATTTTAAAGCTATGACATCACAACATGATGGTCAGATGCTGTGATGGTTCTGTTGTTCTATTAAAAAAAAAATCACCTTCTAACAGATTTTGGTGTGAATCTGTTTCATATTATTTACAGTTACTGAAACCAGCTTCTTTTGGTCCATTTAGAGAGAAATGTGGAAGCACTGAAGCTAAGCTACAGTCGAATACAGCGGATCATCTCTGGCATCAGAGCTCACATGGACCTGAGGCACAGAGTAGATAACTTCATCGATGTTACTGCAGGAGGCGCTGTTGTAAGGGCCAAAAATCATCTTAGAAAAAATCACCTCAGTGTAGGTGCATTTGCCTGAGTCATCTTGATCCTAAAAAAGAAGAGAACAAACAGAGGTAAAACTGTTGATTAGCTGCCACATTTTCAATAATGTTTAGATTTGTTAACACAAACTGGCTCAAAGAACGAGACAAGTATGAAGTCCATGGAGGAGATTTACTGAAATCAACAGGAGAAGAAGGATTTCTTAATATCAGCTAATTTCACAAACACTCACGATGTGTCAAAAAGTGAGTCTTTACCTTACAATATAAAGCGCCTTGAGGCGAGTTTTGTTGTGATTTGGCGCTATATAAATAAAATTGAATTGAATTGAATTAATTAGGCTCTGATGGTTTACTGCTGCCTCTCTTCTTCTTCACTGGAAACCAGGAACTTGTGACACCTCACTTCTCTAACTGAAGGAGTCCCTCCTCCAAACACGACTCCACACATCTCTACACCCCTCCACTCTACATCAGCCTTTTTGATTAGATGGCCCTTGTATGATGATTTTTACTTTTTATTGACTCAATCTCAGGTATATGATCACCACCTAAAGAACGTCAAGCAACAACACCCAGAATTACCCAAAGACGAGGTCATTTTTGTACCTCATCTTAAAAAAGACCTACTCTGAATCAGCATTCAGGATGATTAGTAACATGTTTAAAACTGCTGCAATTTCCTGTTAACACAAACCAACAGCATCTGTGCTCAGTGTGTAAATTTTGTGGCCAAACATATGACTGAAAAAGAAAGTCAAACATTTTTTTCTCACATTGAAAAAAAGAGGAAATATCTCCACTAACTAGAGTGCAGAGTGGGCTCATGTTAACAATCCATTAAAATTTGGCTTCCATCCACCAAAGTCTTCAACGTCAACTTCATGATTTATTGGTGATTTATTGTTGCAGATGCAGGACTCAGGAGACAGGAATGAACTCAAAAGACAACTTTAATGCTAAACTCTTACAGAAATACAAAACCATAGCAGGGTGTAGGAGCAAGGAATCCAAAAACTACGAGTTTTCCAAGGAAGCACAGAACAGGAAGACATACAAAAACGAGGGAGGACATGACAAAGGGAGACTCAAGAAATACACACCAGATAACGAGGGAAAGGGAAACAGGTGGGAGAACAGCTGAAACTAATAATATACTAAACTCTGGCTCCAAGACCGAGGGACACGACACAACTTAAGAACTATGCAGAACAGCTGTCTGGCATATTTTCGATGACTGGGTTATAGATACTGAGCAGGTCAGAGATGTACTGGGGTGGCCAAACCACTGAGAACTTTATGAGCTAATAGAAGGATTTAAAAGGTGTGTTGAACTGGGAGCCAATAAAGTGACTTCAGTACTGGGATAATATAGTCAAACTGAAGTCGTTCTACTGATGATTTGGAAATAGAGCGTTACTATAATCTAACCTGCTTGATAGGAAAGCATGGAACAATTTTTCAGAGTCTGTGTGAGATAGGAATTTTAAAACTTTTGATATATTTTTAAGTGATAGAAAACAGTCCTGGGGACTTTATTAATATGATTATCAAAACTGGTATCACTGTCCAAAATGATGCCAAGGTTCAGAGACAGAGATGATACATATGGACAAATTTTCAGTCTCTGGACCAACAAAAAATATTTCTGGTTAGACCATCACCCTTCATAACAACTGCACAGGGGGTGATTTTTTTTATGAATCACATTTTTAAACTTAATAAAAACTTAAAGCTTGTATTATTAGGAATATGGCCTCTGACTGACAGGTAGAGTTGCTAGCTGTCTGCTATGCTTCACCTCAGTTAACTGCAGTCACTAAACGGGACCTGTGCTCCATATTTGTGGTTTTCTTGCCTTTTGGGGCATTTTTAAATGCAATTACCTGAAACATAATGTGATTTGCTCTGTTGTTAATTGTTAAAGTTCAGTTCTTCACCATAAACCATCTTTTATATACAGTCTTATAGCAACACTGTTTCCTTCAGGTTGCAGTTCACTTTTCTCAGTTTTCACAGTCTGTGAACAAATTTCAATGTTAAGGCACAAAAATAAAATCCAGAGAGTCTCATGTGTGATGTGTGAGTGTAGAGTAGGTTTGGTCCAGGTCCCTGGTGGCTGGATCCAGTTTCTGGTTGGTTGAGTCTTCACACGTAGAAAATGGAGCACAGTTCTCATAGTGGACGTTCTAAAAAAAAGAAAAAGAGAGAGAAAGACAGACAGTTCTCTATTGTAGGAGTACATCCTTCAAACATAACTCCTTCCTCTCCATCAGCCTTCATGTCTGCCTGAAGCTACCTCCTCATTTATGTAAAGTGTTAAATGTATACTGTTGAAATTCACTGAGGGTGTCGAGTATAACTAAAGCTACTTTCAGCTGCTCCCTTGTCTCAAGGGGTCACCACAGCAGGAAGGTCCACGTTTGATTTGGCAGATTTTTACACCGGATGCCCTCCCTGACGTTTCTCTGCCTTGAATCAAACCAGGGACTTTTCACTTGCAAGGCAAATGTGTAACCGACAGAGGTGGGAAGTAATGAAGTACAAATACTTTGTTGCTGAAGTAGAATTTTCAGGTATCTGTACTTTACTTGAGTATTTATTTTTCTGACAGCTTTTTACTTTTACTCCCTACATTTTAACACAAATATCTGGTCTTTCTACTCCTTACATTTTCAAAACAGGCTCGTTACTTTAGGTTTAAACATTTGAAGGGAATTATTATTTCATATCACTGCACGCCTTTAAATATCAAACCGATTTGAGCCTAAATGGAGAAGAAAATAACGCATGAAAGCCAATCTTACTGTTGTACAAAGGGATTATTGGGTACAAAGGGATAAAAAAGGCAAAACCATATGAATTTATGTATCATGTATAGCACAATACTGAGGGGTTAAAGTGAGCTGGAACGAGTGCATAAAGCATAAAGGGAATAACGTGTTGTACCAGGTAATGTGAAATGCAGCGTTTCTATCAGCTCAACAAATATCAGTAAACAGACAAACTGTTTGTGTGCAGTTTGTCTCACAGTGTGTCTGCTAGTTGAAGGTCCAGTTGCTGTATTTCCAGGGAGAGAAAGAATGAGAGACAACTTCACTCAGAGATGTAGAAAAATGTAAGAAAGACAGGACAGGAGAGGAAGAAGAGAGGTTAGATTTAAAGGTAAGGACTGCTCAGTTCATCCACAAAGAGCAGTAAACCTCGGAGCAGCCTGTACAGTAAGAAAATCTACTGTTGGTTGTTGTGCAGGATGATGAAGAAGAAGACCAATCAGAGAAGGCCAAGTCTAAACCATGGCTGATCTCCAGCAATAGCCAATCACAATAATATTTTGTTTTGAATACATTATAAAAACTGTTGTGCCCAGTTTGGGGCGTCCTCTCTGTGAGCAGACTCTCTGTCTCACAGGGGGCCCAGCGCTGTAACTTGAATCTTCAACTGCTCAAGCTTAATACATTTATTATAAATATATAGCATGTCTCCTCCTCTTTTTCTTTCAGGAAAATAAGAACCTAACAGAGCTGAACTAGAAACTTGGAAACACTAAGAAACACTAAGAAATGCAGAGAGAGGACACAGCCTGGGGAAGGATGACGATGATGTGACAAGGAACTAAGGAAAACTGAGGGCTTAAATACACATGGAGGCCACCAGGGAACACAGGTGAGCTAAATCAGGAAAACAAGGCAGAGGGAAGCAAAAACTGATTACAATGCACAAGAGACGAGGGACTATCAAAATAAAACAGGAAGTAGCTCATACAAAGACCAGGACAGAAAGGGATAACAAAACAGAGACAGACATAGAGACAAGACTGGGGGAAAAGACTGGGATCACAAAGAGAACAAAAGATCAGAACCACTATCAGAAAACTATAAGACTTGGAACATAAATCCTTTCAAAAACCAAAGATAAACAAAAATACAAAACTAAAGATATTCTTAACTAGGAATAAGGAATAGTAAACTCAAAACACTGGGTCAAAGACCCAGGACCATGACATAAGGTCCCAAAGATCTCTAGAGTAAATAAGAATGTATTATGTAAAATCATTGTGTTGGGACGTTTCCTTTTCATCCAATCAGTTAAGTAATATTCTCATTTAAATGTCTCACTTGATAGTTACACATATAGTATGGCACTAATGTAGTCTTAGAGGTATGACATATTTAGAGGGCTCACACATATTGGGAGGTTGACATGGATATAGATGAGACACAAGGGAGAAGAGCCAGAAAGGACATGAACTTGTAAGGAACATGTGGTTAACATCAATTGAGGAGGACAAGATTGTATAGGTGTCAGGGATGAACTTATATGATGATGTATGAGCAGCCGATGGCGTCTAGTTGGCGGAGGGGATGTAAGCTAAAGACAACAACATGTAAGTGGTGTCTCTGATGTGAAACAGATGGCAACCTTTGTACTTGTATAAGTAAGATGTGACAGAGTTGTCGGGGCTCTTTCTGATGCATGCAAGAAGAGACCCTGATCAGGATTAAAGTATTTCACACTGCTGATTGTCTTCTCGTGGCAGTTCTTCATGTACCAAAAATACTCATCACAAGACATTGTTAGGATCAAGGCTGTAATTTCCCCTGTGAATGGGGGTCATAATGACATGTAAGACAGTGGGTTTGTCACCTTTTTTTTTCTCTTTCTTTAGATAGACTTTATATACATGTGTTTTTTATGTTTAAACCCTCAGGTTGCAAAGCTATGACTTCACAGCAACACGACTTGTTGGTCCTGGAGCTAAATCAATATGATGTTGTAGAAACATCAACACGATGATATGTGATATGTTCAGCTGAAGTCAGCAGCACCCCATCCCCACTGTACACAGTGTGAGTAGAGCACTGCTTCCCTCTCCATGGCTTCACCAAACTCCTCCCACACCTGAGCTGTTGCTTTGGCTACTGCTGGAGCCATGCTTTGCTTGGCCTGCTGGTACCTATCAGCTATCAATAAGACAAGCACCAATCACCTTGCGGCCGCAGCTCCATACAGCTGCCTCAGCAATAGATGTAAGGAACATGGGCCATTCAGACTCAATCTCCCCAACCTCCCTCAGAAAGCTGCTGAAGTTCTGCTGGAGGTGGGAAGAGAAGATCTTATGGACCAGGGCCTCTGTCAGATGGACCTTCACTATATGTATGGGCATGGCAGTCCTGTCCAGCAAAGGAAATAGCCCTAACATACAGGCACTGAATTAGTGGGATGAAAACATAACCACTCCTTGCTCTCACTGAGTGCAATCCAGAATGGAATAGAGTCCAGCCTTTCTCTAGGAGTCTGGTTTCAGAGTCTGAAATGTGCGTTGAGGCAAGTCCAACTATATCGCTCCTGTACCTTTCGACCTATAGAGATATTCCATGTCCCTGAAGCCAGATTTGTCAACGAGGATCTGACTGCCAGGGCCTCTGCTCCTGACAGCCACCTGATCCACAAAGCGCTGAATTTCTATGGTTCCTCCTGTGAGTGTTGGGCCTACAGCAGGCCCTGCCACCAGGCACTCTCCCTCTGCCCCCGGGCCTGGCTCCAGGGTGATGTTAACCCTATCGTGGGCAAGGCAACTATGTCCCTTGATCTTCTCTTTTTCATAGGGGTTTTCTAAATGGATCTTGGTTTGGCCCCATCACGTTGGGAGATCCTACCAGGGGCAAAGTACACCTGACAACATAGCTACTGGGATTATGTGGGTGTGGAGGGTGGTGGGAGGTATCTTATAATGATGTGAGTAAAAGATCCTCAAACTCACTTCTGTAATAGCAATATCCTCCATTTCCACAAGAGGATCTGAAAAACACCAGAGTTTAAACCATTAAAGGAGAGGTGAAAAGTAAACTCAATTATACACAACAATTAAAACATTAATTTTACTGTTAGTGGGAAGTTTCATTAGTGTGGCTGCATGTGTGTGTGTTTCCTGTTGTCTCACCCAAAGATCTTTTCTTGCAGAATATCAGCACTGCTGCTGATAACAGGATGATGGTGACAGCCAGAGTCAGACCCACAGACAGCGGTACATCTGCAGCAGTTTGAGAAGACGTTTGTGTCCCTCTGACACCTCCTGAGGACATGTGGACGGCATATAAACTTGTATGGATAAGGACGTATCATGCACTTTGAAATGGAGATTCTGTTTGATCTGGGGATACTTCAGCATGAAAATACTCATTTCTGATTGGTTGGTAGTTATCAAACTAAATCATCTAACACAAGCGGTCATGAAAGAATTAAAACACCATTCTAAATGGCTACTCGGTTTATGCATTTTTATTATATGAAAGCTTTAAAAGTCTATAATATTTCATCTCTCAAACACAGTAGGTGGCTGTACCTGTGGTTCCAGTGAAAGTTAATGATGGCGTGGAGCTTCCTGAACTGGAGCTGAAACTCTGTGCTGTTGGTGTAGTTATGAAAGTTGTTGAGACGACTGCTGAAAAAGATCAGAGTCGAGTTAGATTTATATTTATATAGATTTATATATACAAACTGAGACAAAAATTCTGAAGAGAGAAATTAAAGGAGCCTTGAACATATTTGCTGCTTGAGAAAAACTATGACCAAACTGTTTTGAGTATTAAAATAATAATGATGAGTGCAGGTGCTGGTGAGGCACAGTCATGCTGGAACAGAAAAGAACCTTTACTAAACTGTTCCTACAAAGTTAGAACAATACAACTGTCCAAAATGTCTTGGTAAGCTGAGGCATTAATATTTCCCTTCAGTTGAAGTAAGAGACCAAAGCTCAGAAAAAAATAGTGATTGAGGGGTGTGGCCAGATACTTTTGTCTCTATAGTGTATAATAATATCTCCAGACACTGACATCATACAGATTCAAGAGTAAAAAAAACACAAAAACAGTGATAAACTGAGTGTTTAGAGCCGTCTGCAGCCGGAGCTTTTGGCTCACAGGGATTACTGTACATACACTGTCATGGCCTCTGTTCAATACTGCCACCTATTGACACAGGGAGGAAAAATGTGGGGCAGACTGGAGGAGAGAGAGCACATGGTACAGCAGACTGCTCGTGATGCCGGGTGGAAGGACATTTTTTTCCTGTATGAGGGAATTAATGAAGATCATATCTGTAAGTTTTGAGATAAATATTTTACTCATATGTTTAGGTAAATGTTTGGTTTGCATATGGTAAGAAATACTGCCTTTTATGCTAATGTGAAACAGGTCTGCTGGGTAGCTACATTTCTGTGATGATAGCTGAATACAAGCTGTTTAAGTACATGTCTACACATTAACTTGAGTTCATTATCCATCTATTCAATAATATTTCTTGTATTCTATTTAGATTTCAGTTTCACTGTTATAGTTATGACTCAGTAAACTCAAAGACAGCACAACCTTCTCAGTCTGAGAGTCTTTCTGAAAATACTTGCTTATTTAGCTAGCAGGATAAACTGCTTCAGACATGAAGAGGAAGGCCAGTACACACACTGACCTTATTATTAGAAACTTTGGTCATGTTTAATATGAATATCCACCACTGGAACAGCAGATATATGACAGGAAATAAGGAAAAGCAGAATAGGTCCACTCTCAGAACATTTCATTAATTTCAGTAAAAGCTCACCATCTGTGACAGTGATCTCAAAGTCTCTGAAAGAACTGACAGAAGTTCCCAGATAACATCTGTACTGTCCTGAGTCAGACTTGGTCAGCTGTGTGATGCTCACATACAGAACTCCTGAAACATATCCAATGCTGTATCTGTCTGTCTGAGCTCTGACATCATCGGTTTGAAGTAGAAAGTCGTCTTTTCTACATTCTCCCCTGCAGAACAACTTTCTGTTTCCAGATTTTTTAAAGGAGCATCCGACTGTGAGAGAGCTTCCAGTTTCTTTATAGAAGTGTTTCAGCTGAGAATCGTTTCCATCCAGCAGTGCTGTTAAAAAGACAAACAATCAATAGTTACTGTCTGTGCTGAAGATTCTGCTGATTCTGCTTCATAATCTCAACATCTGCACATTTCATTTGGAGCATATGTGTTTCATTAAAATATTTCACTACTGACCTGTGAAATTTTTAGGTCATTTATCAGATTTGACAGTTTGATGAAGAACAAACTATCAGGTTCATCAGCAGCTGTCAGTGAAAACTGAAACTTTTCTTCAGACCAGAAACAAAAACTCAACATTTCCACAGCTTAAACTGAAACTCACCTTCAGCAACAGAGATTCTAAACTGTGTGTATGAAGCTGATGATGAAGATCCACCCAAACCACAGCTGTACTGTCCAGAGTCAGAGGCAGTCAGCTTTGAGATGCTCACAGATAAATCATAATATGTTGATGCTTTTTTATATTCAATGCTGTATCTGCCTCTTTGAGCTCTGACATCAGTTGTATTAATGAGAATGTTTTCTTCTTTACATTCTCCTTTGCAGAAGATCTTCCAAGTTCCAGATGATTGAAAGGCATGTGTAACTGTAACATCTCCGCCAATGACTCCACAATAAAGAAACTGTGCATTGGTGAGTTCATGGTTTCCATCCTGCAGAGCTGTTGAAAGATGAACCATCAATAGTTATTATCTGTACTTCCTGTAAGAAGCTGCAGTCTGATCACAACATTTACACACAGACACAGAAGTAGTAAAGTAACAAAGTCCAAAGTAACAAAGTCTAGTTTTAGTTAGTTTAGGGGATGGGTCATCTTGCAAACAAACCTAAAGTAAAGAAAAATCATTTTTGTTTGGATTCAGCAAATTTAGAAAAGCAGCACAGAAAAGACAGAAAACAGTTTCTAATGTCTGCATCCAGAGTCACGGTACAAACAAACAGGAAGTGCAGAGGTGATTAACACGCTCACACACACACAGTCGTGTCTTGCTATCTTTGTGAGGACATCTCATTGACATAATGCTTTCCCTAGCCCCTTACCCTAACCCTAACCATCAAAAATGAATGCCTAACCCTAACCCTTAGCCTAAACCTAACCATAACCTAATTGTAACCCTGACACTAAAACCACATTTTGAGCCTCAAAAATGCCTTCAACCTTGTGAGGACCAGCAAAAAGGTCCTCACAACGACGAAATGTCCCCACAAGTTTGGTAGCATGCCACTTTTCGGTCCTCACAAAGATCTAAAGACATGTACACACACATATATATATATATATATATATATATATATATATATATATATATATATATACACACACACACACACACACACACACACACACACACACAGAAGT
>VUQS01071983.1:0-10507 GCA_015108495.1 Heterochromis multidens
CCCTCTAGTGCACCTGTTGTTAATTTCATTAACACCAAAGCAGCTGAAACTGATTAACAACCCCCTCTGCTACTTAACTGACCAGATCAGTATCCCAGAAGTTTAACTGACTTGATGCTGTACTCTGATTAAAAAGTGTTCCTTTAATTTTTTTGAGCAGTGCATAATGTGTTTAAGGCAAAGGTTTTTATAGCTTTAAAGAGTCTCTCCTTCGATTCACTCGATTCACTCCTGGTATAGTAATTATTTGTACATATGGCAGAGAAATTCAAAATCTGGCTATTTTCTCACCTTTGCACACCTGGCCAGTTGTTGCAGAAAAAAAAAGGTCAAAAACAGACCTTCAAATTCCAGCATCAGCAAACTGACCTCCCACAGCCTACATTAGCTTCAATATTAAACTCATTTTCGGAGGATATAATTGCAGCCCAAGGAAATTGGCCTTTTCTCTTCAGGAGCAACTTTCTACAAACTTGTTCTGCTAATTTGGTCGGAAACACTTGCATATAGGAATTGACCATTTATTGCTAATTATATTGTTTGATTTAGTGGAAAAGGTTCCGCTCTCTAAGGGAGCTCTAAAAGAATCCAAAAGGCAATGAGGATTCGGCTGGGAGATCCAGTTCCCTTCACAAATACATGCAGTAATTAGACATTAGAGCTTAATTAAGTCAACATTACCAAATGTTTAGCGCGTAAGGAGGACGCTGGGGTGGAAAAAAAAAAAGCTATGCCACAAATGCTTTTGACATCCAGGTTTCAGCGGAGCAACAGTGAGAAGTGTTAGGTCATAAAGGACAACATGTACACCAGTGTTAATATGATTGGGAATTTCTGGTCAGCTGGTAGCCAAGCAGCTGATGAATGAGCCACTGATGGTGAAGCATGAATGAGCAGCTGGTGCCAGTCAGTGAATGTATGTACAGCATCAGTGCCCTGCCTGAACTAATGCTGTGCTGTACATGTTTGTTGTTTATTGGACTTTATGTTTGACTGTTATGCATGACATCACGGTGGACAGTGTTTAGCGTTATCAGTCCTTGTAGACTTTGGTAAACTATAGTTCTGATTAATGCAATGTCTACTGTAAGTACAAATAGGCATATTGATTCACTAACGCAATAACCACACTTTGGTTCTGTCTTTTTCGAGCTCCCTTAGCCTTCCACAAAGCTATTAAGAAAGTGCTGAATGTGTGGTTGTCATGTTATCATTAACGCATATTCCTGTTTCTCCTGTATTAAACCTTTAACTGCATAGGTTGTTTATATGCACCTTCACAATTTACTTCTAATTTCCATGCATCTGTGCACCCACTAATGAACAGAGTCTCTGCCTGAAACTCAGCATCCTGTGGGTTATCCAAGAAATGCTGCATATCTCGCTGATCTCGCTTTTGCTTCCCAAGTGAGAAGTGTTGAAAAGCCACATTTTGACCAAATACCTTTAGCCATGATACTAAACAAAATCTACTCTACATAAACAAGTACAACTAGGAAACAGGACTTATGTGGATTTCATATACAAAAGCAGCGATTATATGAGTATATTCTCCTCCTCTAGATGTTCAAGGAAGGATCGCTGTAAGCGAGCAGAAGAGCCTCAGCGTTTCACCACAAGAGTAGAGCAGTGTGTCCGACTTTCTGTCCAACCAGACACCGTCTCCGTTACCATGTCAGAAGTGCAGGTACAGCATGTTGTCTAACCTTGTATATCTGTTTAGATCCTGTATGTACGTTGTGTGAATTTATATGTGGTCTTTTATAAGAAGAGTGGGGTAAAGATAGATGGTCGGGAAAAATGAACGAGACAGATGTGAAATGAGATTAAATAAAGCTTGTTTTGTGTTGTAGCTAACAGTCATTTTGAGTATAAGCTGAAAAGTGAGTTTTGAGCCACATGTCTTAGTAGCATTTTCTGCTTTGGGGCATTACTAATGAAGTATATTGATTTAAATTTCTGCTGTGTCTCATCTTTCTGCTTTCTGCATTTTTTTTTTTCCTAGCTTGTGCTTCAGACACAGAATGTTCCCAGTCTTTCTGCAGGAGTGAACTGCTCCTTTGAGGACTACGTAGAAACGGAAGGACGCATCTACGGTGGACGCATCTATTGCCTGTCTCCTTCTACAAAAGAAATTGCCCCCATCACGCGAGACCAGGGTAACCAAAAAGACAGAAAAGATTTTGCACTCAAACAGTTGCATCCCTGATTTGTGTGGCTAACATCATAGACAAAGAGACAATGAATGTTCAGTGCATCTGGAAAGTATTCACAGCACTTCACTTGTTCCACATTTTGTCATGTTACAGCCTTATTCCAAAATGGATTAAATTTATTTTTCACCTCAAAATTCTGCACACAATAATAAAATAATAACAAAAATAATGACAAAGTGAAAAAGGTTTGCTTGAAATTCTTGCAAATTCTTACAAAAATGTAACATGTATACAAGTATTCACAGCCTTTGCTATAACTCTCAAAATTGAGCTCAGGTGCATCCTGTTTCCACTGATCATCTGTCAGATGTTTCTACAACTTGATTGGAGTCCACCTGTGGTAAATTCAGTTGATTGGACATGATTTGGAAAGGCACACACCTGTCTGTGTAAGGTCCCATAGTTGACAGTGCATGTCAGAGCACAAAGAAAGTCATGAAGTCCAAGGAATTGTCTGTAGACCTCCGAGACAGGTTTGCATCGAGTCACAGATCTGGGGAAAAGCACAGAACAATTTCTGCAGCACTGAAGGTCCCAATAAGCACAGTGGCCTACATCATTCGTAAATAGAAGAAGTTTGGAACCACCAGGACTCTTCCTAGAGCTGGATGGCCAGCCAATCTGAGCGATCAGGGTAGAAGGGCCTTAGTCAGGGAGGTGACCAAGAACCCGATGGTAACTCTGACAGACCTCCAGCATTGCTCTGTGGAGAGAGGAGAACCTTCCAGGACAACCACTTCTGCAGCACTCCACCAATCAGGCCTGTGTGGTAGAGTGGCCAGACTGAAGCCACTCCTCAGTAAAAGGCACATGACAGTCCGCCTGGAGTTTGCCAAAAGGTACCTGAAGGACTCTCAGACCATGAGAAACAAAATTCTCTGGTCTTATGAAACAAACATTGAACTCTTTGGCCTGAATGCCAAGTGCCATGTCTGGAGGAAACCAGGCACAGCTCATCACCTGGCCAATACCATTCCTACAGTGAAGCATGGTGGTGGCACCATCATGCTGTGGGGATGTTTGTCGGCAGTAGGAACTGGGAGACTAGTAAGGGTAGAGGGAAAGATGAATGCAGCAATGTACAGAGACATCCTTGATGATAACCTGCTCCAGAAAACTCTGGACCTCAGACTGGGGTGAAGGTTCATCTTCCAACAGGACAACGACCCTAAGCACACAGCCAAGATAACAAAGGAGTGGCTTCGGGACCACTCTGTGAATGTCCTTGAGTGGCCCAGCCAGAGCCCAGACTTGAACCCGATTGAACATCTTTGGAGAGATCTGAAAATGGCTGCACACCGACGCTCCCCATCCAACCTGATGGAGCTTGAGAGGTTCTGCAAATAAGAATGGGAGAAACTGCCCAAAAATAGGTGTGCCAAACTTGTAGCATCATACTCAAAAAGACTTGAGGCTGTAATTGCTGTCAAAGGTGCTTCAACAAAGTCTACAGATAATTCCTTTGACTTGGCTTGGCTTGGTTTGTACTTGACATGCACTGTCAACTATGGGACCTTATATAGACAGGTGTGTGCCTTTCCAAGTCGTGTCCAATCAACTGAATTTACCACAAGTGGACTCTAATCAAGTTGTAGAAACATCTGACAGATGATCAGTGGAAACAGGATGCACCTGAGCTCAATTCTCAGTGTCATGGTAAAGGCTATGAATACTTACATCTATGTACATGTTATATTTTTGTTTTTTATTTTTAATAAATTTGCAAAAATTTCATGCAAACTTTTTTCACTTTTCCATTATGGGGTATTCTGTATAGAATTTTGAGGTGAAAATGAATTTAATCCATTTTGATTTAAGGCTGTAACATGACAAAATGTGTAACAAGTGAAACACTGAATACTTTCTGGATGCACTATATGAAAAAAATTAAAGGATTAGCTGGGGTGGAGGTGAGTTGCAAAGCAGCTTGTAGGTCCGGAACAATCTGTCAGCAGGCTAAAGCAGCTCAGATAGTTCCCTAGATGAGATAACTAATTGGATCTGTAGAAGGGTATCACGTGAGCTATCAAGCTGATGTGGCCTATAATTGAGATCAGCTGATCTGCTTGAACTGAAGGTTGACTTTGTGACCTGTCTGAACTGCTCGTTTTATGGGGTCATCCATTACTTTGTAGTCGGTGACTATTGGGTGCTAGTTGTGTAAAATTCCTCTTATAAAGTCCTGACTTCATCACATTAGTCAATAATAGACTTTGCTCTGAACTGGTGGTTGCCAAAAGTTATAATAATTGCCATCTAATTTACAGGCCCAGACAGATTAACAAATTTGTTATAATCAATCTGAGTCAGTCTGCATGGAGAGCAACTCATCTGTGATATGTCTCTTTGCAATAGGAGACTTGACTCAAGCGGTTGCCAACTGGTTGTATTTTGGTTATATTCCTATATCAAAGCAAAGTTGCTGACATTTTGCAGTTAAATAACCATCCTGCAGTAACTATGTCACTATTTGTGGAGGAATTTCTAAGTTTTACTTTCAAATCTATGAGGTTCTGGCTGGACTCTAAATATAAGTAGTTTATATGAATTTCTGTTTAATGTGAATTTCTGTGTATGTAGACGGCAAGAGATTTGTGATTTTTGCCAATTTATCACACTTAATCGCCATATTGTTACAAACAGATTGCATCTAATTGCCAACCTGACCCCATTCAATAGCAGACTGATCGCAGAATGACTTTGTTGCACCAAAGTTGCTTTGAAGATGGCAACTGACTACAAGTGGTCGCAGACCTGGTTTCTGCCTTCAAAGCAACCCTTTCAAGGCAACACTACATTGTTGATTGTCTCTTCCTGTGTGTATGCCCCTCAAAGCTGACAATATAACATACTATTTCTTAATATCAGCAAAGCCCGTGAAAATAACAAAACCAGTAACAACTGTTCAAGTCTGAATGTCATACTGTGCTGAATGTCTAACAGGTCCACAAGCAAACACTTTCTTCACTTTATTAGCAATTTTGTCACTTTGATTTGCTTCCCTTCTTCCCAGTTTATTTCTACAAACTTCTTTTCTTTCAAAATCAAATAAATTCAGCTTCATTTGGTTCAGCGTTGACCTGACGTAAGAGTACGCTTGTGTTTAACATCTTCATTGTGTAATTCAATTCAATTCAATTCAATTTTATTTATATAGCGCCAAATCACAACAAAAGTCGCCTCAAGGTGTAGAGTCTTAACTTGTAGAAAAAGGCAAAAGCAAGAATAATAAAAACAGGTTCCCCCACAGAAGCTTCAGGTACCCTCAATACCACAGCCAGGTTGTTTTGTCCCAGACTTCTGTCCCTTGTTACCAGAAAAACTCATAGAGGGGATGAACATTTGCCTTGGTACTGAAGAGGATAGTTTTTAAAGCAAAATAAGGTTGAGAAAGAGAAAGAAAACAAATCAGTGAGGTTCAGTGAAGGGTTTTATGTCTCTCTACATGGTGGTTGCTTCTCTTTGTTTTCCAGTTCCGTTTGTCCATTTCATCCCTTTCCCTTGGTCTCATTTTTTTCTTCCTCTGCCATCAGCTATTTGTCTCCTAATTCTTCTTTCACTGCTCCCTTCCCCCAGGATGCATTCTCTCTCATTTCTCAAAAACAAAATCAGGACCCATGTGTTTTTAATCAGGTACTAATCCCAAAGACAGAATAATATTCTCTATGCTACACCTTAGTTCAAGTGCTGTCATGAGTTGGAGATAAAAATTTATCTAAGAGTGCCATCACCCTGCCATTAAGCCCTCTTCTGTTTTATTCAGTGGATACTACACACTATTAACAGCCACAGCAGCAAAGATGCTCATCATTATGTCTCCTTAATATGCTACATCTGTAAATGAAGGTGTCCTGGAGTTATGTAATGCTCCCCTTCGTAAAGGGCATCACAGGACACACACAAACAACCCCCACTATTTCTGCCTTTCAAAGCTGTAGCCCAGGATCCCTTCAAAGGCACTTTGAAGGGATCCTGATTACCAGGCTGCCTATAACTAGCATCTAACCACAGTCCTTTCAATGCACATGCCTAAGAAACCTCAGCACTCACATTCATATCAAATCAAAAAACAAATCGTGGTCCATGCAAATGTATTTGTGAACTTACTTAATCTCACATGTGTTCAATCTATGTAAAGAGAACACTTTAATGTATGAATGTAACTCATATGGACTTGTTGGACTGTATAGTAACAAAAGAGTTCTCTGCACTGGGAGGATTTCAGGACAGAGCCTTTCACACCTTCATGTTCCATTCTCGTACCAATCCTGATGAGTATGAATCAGACAGCTCTACTGTAGCACAATGCATAGCAGCAGGAAAAGAAAGAGGGTGGAAGTACAATACAGTGGAATAATGAGACTGACAAGAGAAGGACATGGTAGAGACATTGAAGTTAAAGAAAAAACAAAAAGGGAAAGCAATGTGTGTGCATGTGTGTGTGCGTGTTTGTGAGATTACATTACATGACCAAGATGAAACTATCTTTTGTATCTTTTGTTAGTGGTGGATTGCTAGTATGAGAGCTCCAGCTCGCCACTGCTGCTGGCAAGGTCTACATCACACCACCTGTTTAATGTGCAGTGGCAGTCAACACGCTCCATACCGATCCATTTAAACTGAACTTAGGTCAGTTGCAGGTCTGTCTCTCCCTGATCTATGTGGAGTACACAATGCCTAAATCTAACTATATGATCCATTATTGGATTTCAGAAAGGCATGACCTCTTGGGCTTATTCACGGCGAAGTCAGAGGTCACCTACTGAAATGCACTCCTGGGACATTCAGTCTGCATCACCACATTGTAAGTGAAGCCAAATTCAATCTTGATTTACTTAAAGGGCAGTTAAACAGAGTTATAGCTGCTCTCCAGTTGAATTGGAAAACACTCCATTTACATATTTATTCAGCACCACAAATGTGTTACATATAAAGAGTGATATATGAGTGTCTCAGTGGTACAGTAGTCTGAATTAGTTACAGTTATACAGATGCAGCTATGCTGTTGGTAGGAATTATTTGTTACTCTAACGTTAATCACTGCTTTACATTTGTTTGTATATATATTTTTAGTGTTAATCAACATTATAGTTTTAATTATTAAGAACTCTCCCAAGTGTGAATATCCAATCATAGCTTAGCAACCTTAAGTAGACAGAGCGGGTTTATTGACCTCTGGAATTTTTTAAACAATGTGCGTGTATCTTGTGACTGCTAATCCAGTATATCTAATAAAAATATAAAGATTTTTTGGGGGATGAGGTTTTTGTAGCCTTAAAAAAAAGTGGAATTGAACAGAGTGATCAAACATAAGGTGTAACTGTATGCCCAGCTACTGTTTACCATACAAGAGAAAACTGTCAAGACCAATCACTAGCCAACTACATTTAACTCAGACAGTGTAAAAAAAAAGTCTTGTTAAAAAAGTCACAGTAGTACATTTTAACCTTGTGAAGCATTGTGGCAACAACTAAATAATAATATTAAATTATTGAAAGCAAGGAGGGTAAAGAGTCTGTGGTTTGGGTGAGATGCATCCTTGATGATGCCTTTTGTGGTAAATGTCTTCAGTGGTCAGTAGATTGGTACTGATGAGTCACTGAGTACATCCACTAATAGAACATCCACTAACTAGCTGTTGATGATGTTACATCAGCGTTTTAGAGAACATTAAGTGAATGCTTTCTGCTTTGTTATTGCTTTTCAAGAAATCCATGGGAAACTGAACTGACACTTTAATGGGCTCAGTCACTCATTTTGGTACTAAATGAAAATAATTCAGTCTATTTTGTGAATTATCATTATGTCTTGTTCAAAATAGAGTAGTGGTTTATATATTTGCCTAACCTGCGATAGGTCCCTGGTTTGAGACCAGGAGGAGACTCAAATCCCTTTGGGGTTATGTCAGGAAAGGTATCTTGTAGAATAATCTTCCAAATTAGCTATCTGTTACAATAATCCTTTGAAGATAAGGGAGCAGCTAATTTGTTTTTGTCTGTGTATAAAACTGCACTCATTGGCTAATGACTTGTCAATGACAAGCTGTTAGCCAATACATGTGTGGTTTCCTTGTCACACCCGTTAGTTTGTAACTGTGATGGTGAAAATGCTTAATTTAAGGCTTCAATCAGCTCAGAGCAGCAATGTTAGTGTAATAAGCTTTTTAGCTAGCTTCTGAAATGCACAGGTGACTGAAAATAATGGGTTTGGAGTTTTTTCCTGCCTGTGTATAAAATGAAGGCCATATGATTAAATTAAGTAAGTAATCTGCTTTTGTACTGTGTGAAGAAAAGTTAAAAAAAAAAGAAACTAGTACTGGGTAAAGTGGCAGATGTACAGACATAAATATCCACCACTGAGCATTTTGTCTTGTGTTTTTTTTTCTCGTTCTTTTGCTGTGTATTCATCCTGTATGTCTGGGCAGGACATTTATCTCCTGTTGTTGTGTTGCTTGGACACATCAAAAACCCATGAGAAATTCAGCTATTCTAAACACATACAACCTCTGATAGGTTTGGATTTATGTTTCACAGGTTGTTTTCTTTCAGAGATTGACAGAAATAACCAAAAAATAGAATTTTATCAAAGGGCACTATGTCACAAAAGCATTTTCATAGTCTGAACATTGTCTGAAAAGACAACCAACTGCAGTTTTTAGATGTTTATGCCACTTTGATCTTATTGCAGATTCATAATGTTCTTGGCAGGGGCCAAAAGAATGGTTGGGGACCTGTGTTTCAAATCAAAACTACATGTTGATATGTACATCATTAATTGAAGTGCTGGCTAATTTGATTTTGCCAATTGGTGCACTTTCTCACAACACAGTAAGAGATGGTTACAAATATCATAATTTAATATAGTACAGTGGAGTATCTTAGATAGCTTGTACCCAGAGTAAAATGAGCAAGGACAATACAGTTATTCAATCAGTTCAATTAGATCAACCCTTCAATGCATGAAGCATTCAAATGGATAGTACCAGCAATTTTGTGCAAGGAAAGCAATATCTATGTCCATGAGCTTGGTTAGCCTGTTAGTGTATTTGTTTGTATAGACATCTTCTAATCACTCAGTTTTTCCCAGTGTTGTGCAGTCCTATCACAAATGTTTGAAAGAATGGTCCACTCATAACTTAGTTGGCAAGCTCTGGTAATCCAATGACAGAGTAGCTCAACAATCAATACGAGCAGATGAAGCACTACCCTCACAACTCTCTCTCTCTCATTCACATAAGCAGACACAGTGCAATCCTGTAATCATCTCAAGTTGTTGCCAGGGCAGTGTGTTAGATTATTCATTAAAGCTGTGCAGCTGCTGTGGCTTCAGGCATTTTTGACAGATAGATCCCTTGCCGGTCCATCTTTCCATCTACTTTAGAGCTTACACACACTGTCTATCACACATCAAATACCCCCTGGACACGAATAATTTGTTCAGCAAATACCAAGCTTTTGTAATATACTGTACATAACAAAAAGAGGCTGCTACATGCAGAGCAGCCTGCTTTAGAACTTAACCTAAGACTATATAGTTTCAAAGGAAAATGTTTCTTTACCATTTCCACCTTTCATCAGTGCTAAGTGGACATTTTATAACGTTAAACAGTCTTTTACAGCAGTCTCCAAAATGGACCATAAGCGTGGATAAAAAACAGTGCAATGATAGCTTCAATAAGTATCAAAGGATGTGTCACGATTAGCCAGGAAGTGTGTGGTGGAGAGTGTGGAGGACCCCAGAATGCAGGACTCGAAACCAAAACTTCAACTCAAAAACCACAGCTTTATTTTGCTGGGAAAAACGCGAGGAAATCAAAACACACAAACAATACACGGAGAGAGAAAAACACCCAGAACAGTCCGACTCCAGACTGGTAACAACACTGGGGCAAAACCAAAAACCAGATCACACACAGTGATCGCAAGCTCATACACAATGAGAGAATACACACACCGTGAGGGAGGACGCCACGAGGAGCACAGGCATACAGGGAACTTAAATACTAAACTGGGTAACGAGAGGATAGGGAACAGGTGGGAGAAAGGCAGGGAGGACACACCTGGAAAAACACACCTGAATCCAATCACCCAGACACAAGGGGGGAAGAAAGAGAGAGAGAGAGAGAGAGAGAGACAGAGCACCAGACACGGGGATGAGACCGGGAACAGACAACCCAGAGAACAAGACTCACACCCTAACACAAAAAGCACTCAAAACATAACATAAATCTCTCCAAACCCAAAACCAACTCTTCAACACCCTGGGTCACAAACCCAGGGACCGTGACAATT
>VUQS01071996.1:15015-27238 GCA_015108495.1 Heterochromis multidens
GACCAGATATTGATTTGTGCTAAGCTCATTAAACCCTGATTTAGATTGACAGATAGAACAGTGCAGTGCAGTCTTTGTACCCTCATTTTAAGCTACTGTTTAAAATTTTACTTAATAGAGGATCAAAGGAGTTTCTAAACAAATTTATTTTGCACTGCTGAACTCTGTACCATCCTCCTGATAGTAGCGACTCATACTGAGAGTACAGATTGTGGAACAGATCACCAATGATTCTCTCTGTCTCTTTAACGCCACACTGGCCAAAAACTGTCTGAATAATCTTTCTGACCAAAGATTTATATTGCAGTCTGGGCTAAGTGTGTGAACTTTAATTTCATAGAAATGTTCCTAAACCATGCGTGTATCCCACCCTCCAAAACAGCCTGATAAAGCAGAAACATCAAACAAGTCTGTCGAGAATATACCCAGTTGATATGAATGGTTGGTTAAATTGTTATCGATGTAGACAACGTGATATATGTAGAACTGGACTTATGTAGTTGGTTGGGTTTTAAAACAATGGGGCTCGGATCAGCAGCATTTTGGGGGTCAAAAATAATCTTCTCAGTCTGTTTCACATTTTATATCAGGTAGTTTGTGTCACACCAGTGGACAAACTGCCTTACATCTGAATGATATATACTTATATTGTCATTCCTAAAGAGTCAACTCAGCATAGCAGAATTATAACATTCATCTGGGTTATTTTCTCAAACTTATCTCCTCCATAGCCACAGAAAACATGAAGCAACTCTTTTTCCAGGCTTAGTAGTGCTTATGCTGACTCATAAATTGAGCTTTTTGTGTGAAATTGTGGAATGATCTGTGGATAATTGGGCAGAATAGTGGCAAGAAGGTTAGATTTTCCATCTGCGGCGTATTGCACTTTTGATGACATTAAATAAAATATCTGTTTTACTTCTTTTTATCTTTGTCTTCACTTTGTCTTGTGAATTGAGGCCTCCTAATATCCATATAACACAGCCTGAAAAGGAAAAGTTACAGAGATGCCCAAACTGTCATAAGGTGTCACAAGTAGAATCTCTTTTGTTTTGGGGTGGGGGTGGGGGTGGGGGTGGGGTAACAAGCCAATTAAGGGTGATAATCATTACCCTCAACACTAGATTATGAATGAGTCTTAAAGAATGGGTCACATTAGACTTTGTCCCATCATATCGCATATTGGAATTACATTATGAATGAGTCTTATCATAGCCAGTATGGAGAGAGGAATGACTACAGCAACCAAAAGCTCTTCCTATGTGCACATGGGCATATGAGAATTGTTTTAATGTTTGTTCCTTAGACTGAAATCTAAAAAGTTTTGGTTTTTTTTTACAATGCCCCATGCAGCTTTAACGGCAATAACTTTCTGGTTTGAATGAGTCGGAATACATCAGTGGCTGAAGAGACAAAAAAGAGCGCCACCTAGTGAAACTAAAAATTAACAGAAAATTCAAAAGGTCTAGGACACAGTGATGCAACGCCTCAAGAGCAGTGACCTTTTAGCATGAAAAAATGAAGACAGCAAAAAAAAAAGCATCTTGTGCTTGACCACTTTAGCAGATTCCATCCTCCACTGATGAACCCGTCACTTCCGCATGAAGCTGCACCTGTTCTGCTTCCCGTGAGTCCACGGCTTTGTGCTCACAACCAGTCCTCCTCTGCTCCATTGTCTCCTCTCTGTAGCGGGCCGTTTAACTTCATTAATATGCATTAAAACGGAGTGTGCCACATCTGTGTGTGTGTGTGTGTGTGTGTGCGGGTGTGTGTCAGTCAAAGCCCTGTAAGGAGGGCTCCCAAAAAAAAGAGCTTGATAACTGGCCCGACTACTGGGACAATGACTGTGTTACTATTTTTGTCACACCCTCAAGTGAAATATTAAGGACAGTGAAAATTGAGACAAAAGTCATTTGCATGTCTTATATTTTAAAATTGGAGCTTAGATTAATTTTCTATGATTGTGGTGGTTTTCCTTGATGAAATAAATCAGTGTCAGTCTGCTGCAGATATAAACCTAGTCTGGATATGATTCTGCGATTCATTTACAGAAAAACATAAACAGTGTTGTTTTGTAAACCAGTTTATTTCACCTTATAAATGTGTTTGTTAATGGGTTTGTGAATATACATTCTGAAATAAGACCTGTATTTGGGTCACAAAAGGGAGTGAGCTTCATTCTAAATCATGCTGAAATCTTCAAGAAAATATGTGTGTATCCAAAATTTGCACGGGCCTATCAATCCTGGGAAGGCTTCTTTTTAAACCTATTACATTTGCTGCTGCTGTGAAAGTTTCCAGTGAGTGTAGACGGCGCAAAGCATGAAGAAAATCATGTTAGCGAGACAGTTTCTTGTATGTGAGAATAAATTATCATCAGAATACACCACATGGTCTCTTTTCAAGGTCACCCCCAGCTCTGCATGCACAAAGGAAATCATGAGAGAGCATTTAAAAGATGAATGGCTGCCATATCACAATGGATAAATTGCACGGGGGCCAATATGACATGTGGCTCTGCTGCTTTGGGCCTACCCTTTATTATTCTTAATGCAAAATGTGTTTGGCAGCAACAAAGGAAGTATTGATAATGAATATGAATATGAAATGTATTTATTTTTACATTTGAAATTTTTAATTCAGACTTCCACTACTTGAAAGTAGGGCAACAGCCAGAAAGATTTCTGGCACAAGAGTAGAGTGGGCAAGTTTATTTGTAAAATGCTTTTAAAAGACAGGTCAGCTCAGGTGCTGTACATAATGCAAAGACTATTTAAAAACACTGTAAGTTATGGTGCAGTAAACTCCATCCATTTTCTTAACTGCTTATCCAGCTTAAGGTTATGGGGCTGCTAGAATCTATCCCAGCTGTCACAGGGCAAGTATCAGGGCCAACACAGAAAGTGAGACAAGCACACACACTCACATCCACACCTACGGCTAGTTTAAAATCACCAATTAACCACCGAGCATGTCTTTTACTGTAGGAGGAAGAAGCTTTACTAGCAGGCACAAGGAGACCATGCAAACTCCACACAAAAAGACAAAGGGAAACAAGACAGCTATGTTGTTTGTTCCCTAAAAGATGGAAGAAACCTACAGTACTAGATTTATGATCATCAAACATATGATCAAGGTTTTTTGGAGTAAAAGTCACTGAAAGTCAGTGTAAAGTGCAACTTTAGGAGCAGAAGTAATGTGATCAACATTTATTATTGCATCTAATGTATCTAATGCACATTTTACTTCATATTATTGTCCACATGTTAAATTAGACACAGTTTTACTTTGATTTTCTTATGCTTCAGATGCTCCAAAGAAAATAATAAGGGTAGCCTTTATTACTGCTATATTTTGCATTTAAATGCAGTTCATTCATTATTACTTTTTTCCCCCCAAAGAAATATGTTGTTGTAAATTACTAGGTTGTTGCAGACAGGGTTGGTATTTGAGACTATAACTCTTAATATTAGAAAGTTTTTTTGGCTTTTGTCTATAATGGACACATGACAACAAGAATGAACTGCATCATTTACATTTTAGGCATTAAGAGTCACTTGAAAACAATCCATGATAAGCTTAAACTGGTAACTGGCCAAGATAACAATAAGTAATCACTACTTCCATTGTAGCCAACCAGCAGTAACAAATGTTGCTTTGTTCACTCAAAATGTGGCCATTGTTTAACTGTGTTTACTTCACAGCCCTGTCTGGCCTCCACACAGGCTCATTAAAGAGTGCGAGCCACATCTAGTGGTTTGCTTTTGTTGTTGTTGTTGTTGTTGTTTTACATGGACAAAGCTCCAATAAATGCAGGGACTCTGGTATGCAATGGGTTAAAAAAAATCCTCATGCAAAAATACGGCTTCAGTGTGATGGTGGTACCCAGAGGCCTCCTAGGCAGCTCTGTCTGCTCTACAGCCGAGGCTGAGATGGGCAGCCACTGCATCCCCATTCATCACTGTCAAGTTGAATAGAAAATTAACAAATCCGTTAATTAAAAGACCTCTCTAGACTCTGGTGTGTGTGTGTGTGTGTGTGTAGCACGTGCCAGCTGCACTGCTTCATTGTGCAAGCTACAGCAGCCTGGCACAAGAGACACACACAACACTCCCTTCAGTTCTAACATACACATGCACAGAAACACCCACTGCTCCTACCGACCCCTGCCATTCCTGCCGCTGCATTAATTACATAAACTGCATAATGTGGCCAGCCTGAGCTTCATTTCATTCTGAATCTCTGTATGTCCCCAGACACAGACTTGGGTAGGGAATCAGTTGGGGCTTTGATCCCTGACCTCTGCCTCCTCTCATGGGAATATAAGCCTGTGCCCCTAACGGTCGTCCATCTGCACACACCCCCAAGACCCCAGCTCCTAGATTCATCCCAACTCCAGACACGTGTCACTGTCACCAGCAGCAATAGGGAATGCTGAACAAGCCAAGGTCAACCTGAAATTAGGGGGTGTCTTTCGGTCTGTCAAGTGCTTTGTCACGACCACCAGCTCACTGAATGCCGCCCGCTATTACTTACCCCAAGACTCCACCCATTCCCCTCAGCAGCAAGCATTCACGTATTCACACACATATACTTAATATCCTCTTGACATGGCTGAAGTGGTATGACTGAAAGCAATGCTCATCTGCATGCACAGCTAGAGATTTGTGGACATTTTTTTTAAAGCTGATTCCATGATACACCTTTTAAAATGATCCATTCCTTGATATTGAGTTGAATTAATCAGCAATTATATGGATTGTGTTCACAGTATCTTTAACATACATCTCCAAGCTTCAATGGTTCCAGCTTATCCCATTTGAGGTTTGGCAAGTTTCTTTGTTTTATATACATATCAGGCTATATCTCTATTTTATATAGCAAATGATTCATTGATAAATTAAAAAACAGTCAGCAGATCAACAGACAGTTATTCATTCTTCTTCTTTGACTTAAACAAATTTTTGCAGATTTGTTCTTAAACAAGAAAAACTGGGATTGTTGCTAATTCCAGGTACTTGCTAGCTAGCTAGTAATTGTTGGCTCTATTAAGTGTTTGTTTGGTGACAAATCACAGCTTGCCTAACCCCATTGTGATGTCTTCAACTGGCTTATTTTGTCTGACCAAAAGCCAAAGGTGTTCACGTTACTGTGCCATTAGAAAAAAAACGATAACAAAAGCAGCAAATACTTGCAGAAGAAGAAACAACAGTATGATGTGTGACTGTAGAAGAAGCTATTTTCATTTTGTGCCTGCTTTGCAACGTACTTTGCATGGTGGGTTTTAAAGTAACATACATATATTATTACTATTAAATAAGAGACCTCTGCTGAGGCCAGTTGTTGTAACTAAACATGTCACCACAAGGAGAGCAGAGGAGGAGGAGGGACGTTGTGGGGCATGGATCAGAAACTTGTTTAACTCACCCAAATCTGCAGAGATTAGAGCGGGAAGTGGTCAAAGGGCTTAGAGTGTATCGGTACAATGGGGCCGAGAGGATTAGAAGTGGATTCACTGAGCCCCTGCGATGCCCTTCATCTCTGGGGGTCCACAGCCAGAGCACCTTTGTTGGGTTAACTAACGGCACTTCCCATGAACACAGTGAACAGACCAATCCCTTTTTAATGATGCAGGGAAAATTCCATTGGCCCTGATTATCACAATGCATTCGAGAGCCACCATTGTCCCACACACCATGTCAAGCTTTTAAACTGTGCAGCCAGGCGAGTAGGCTGCGTGGTGATTGAAGTCTGCTTGTAGCATTTTAGCCAGGGTAGAAACAGCCTCCGCTAAAACAATGCTGATATGTACATCTATTTTATGGTTGGAGCATAATGCCTGGGCTTTAATTGCCACTGTGGCCACCGATGCTTTAAATAATTGCAGTCATCTTGAGTTTAATGGTTTGTAACAAAGCATTGTAAGATGGTGAGACTGTAAAGGTAAAAGGTTTAATATCCTGTGGTTCCAGTGCTGTGCAGATTGAAGTCTTAGTGATGCATTGCTCAGTTCTAGAAACAGGCTTCCAAAACAGTCATAATAAAAACATATTATTGATGCCTCAGAAAGAGTTGGAGCTAGAGTTGATGTCTAAGTCTTGTTTGTGTTGCACTTTCCTTGCTAATGATGGTTGCCACCTATCTGTTTGTACACCAGTTTGCATTTAATTATTAGTTATTATTAATCTCTGGCTCTCTTCCACAATGTGTCTTTTGTCCTGTCTCCCTCCCCTCATCCCCAGCCGGTCACAGCAGATGGCTGCCCCTCCCTGAGCCTGGTTCTGCTGGAGGTTTCTTTCTGTTTAAAGGGAGTTTTTCCTTCCCACTGTCGCCAAGTGCTTGCTCATACGGGGTCGTCCGATTGTTGGGGTTTTCACTGTATTATTGTAGGGTCTTTACCTTACAATATAAAGCACTCTTGAGGTGACTGTTGTTGTGATTTGGCGCTATATAAATACAATTGAATTGAACTGCTGTACTGTCCAGTGGCAAAGGTGGTTGGTTAGCCAAATCCATCATTTTCGTTCAGGCTGGAAAACCTCAACAGCTTTTGGATAGATTCTCATGAAATTTCATGCAGAATTTCATCCTAGTCTGCAGAGTATGACAATTAATAATTCTGGCAATTTTCCACTAGGACAATTAGCAGGTCAGAGTTTTCCCTTACCAGTTGCAAAATCTTGACATGTACAGATTCAAGGTACCCAGCCATTCTGTTTAGGTAGTCTAGTATTTTGGTGATATTCCTATTACATCTGTAAGATGTTTGATTAAACACATGTGGTTACACTGCTAATAATGCCACATGCATGGTTGGTAATGTGAAAGTAAAGGTGGGTTTATTGCAGTGTTTATGAAATTGTGACCTTATTTGCTTATTGCAAGTTAAGTGTTGTCCTTTGTTTGCTCTGTACTGAAACCCTTTAGTTTAGCTCTAAAATGCAGTAAACCCCACTCTCTCCTACCTCGTAGACCATTAGATCTCTGAGGCAGATGTGTCTTGGCTCTATCAGCACATGCTCGGCTGTCTCTTGTGATCTTTCAGCTATGCAGCTGCTGTCATGTCAGGGCTCTCTCTCTCTCATCTTGCATTTGGTTTCCTGAAACTGAATTACAAAGAAACTGTAAACTTAAGGGGAACAGCTTTGGGTTCATTTGGGTTTGTGGTTTAAATAACTGGATGGGAAAGCCATTCTCGGTTTGTATATCATACATGTATCATGTGATATTTTACAGTCATATTTGTTCTAGCTTTTGTATTGAGGTGGAGGTTTTGGACCTGATGGAGATGGTCTGAGGAAAAAAAGAAAAGACAGAAAATAGGAAGTTGTTTTGTTTTTAACATATTTATATTGTTTATGAATGCAGTCCAGCTACACTTCCAGTCCTGTTTATTCTGTTGTTGTTTTTTTCTTAGGAAATATAATTTGATGAAGCTTTGTGTTTTTTCATTTTAGTCTTTGTGCTCTTCATAGTGGTCCTTTGTACATAACAAAGAATGAAATTATGTATCAAAAAAGAAACTCATGCTCCAATTTTTTGGAGTTGACACCAGTACCTGATATTTTCTGATGTCAAACGTCATTATAGGTGGTACAGTTTTTGACAGTAATAATTAAAATACACAATCAAACTGCAGTAGGGTTTAGAACTGCAAAGTACTTTATCTTTAGTTACTTGTTTAAGTAATCATTTGACTTTTACCTTTTCACCATGTTAGAGCACCAGATAAGTTCAATTTTTTGTATGTTTGTTGAATATGAAGCCACAGCCAGCTGCTGTTTAGCAGAAATAGATCTATCTACTAGCTATACTAAAGCTCACTAATGAAAATGTTATATCTCATTATTTAAAGAGGTACAAACCCCTTATTTAACTCAACCCAAATAAATGTGTGAAAGTGTAAAAATAGCTATTTGTGGTATTAAAATGCACCAATCAGCCACAAGATTAAAGCCACCTGTCTGTAGGTACATCTACAGAATATAAGCTCCATCAGGACGGGGTGTTGTTGTGTGTCAGGTACACAGACATCGACATCTTTATGGTTCTTTGGGTTGTGGGTGTTTGTAGTTCGTAATCTTGAACACTTTCTCATGTTCCTCATGCCGTGCCTGTGGCAAGCTGCACTGTCTTGCTGAGGGGGTCCACTGCTGTCATGGAGTGCTTTTGCAGTGGGGAGGGGTGTGCTTGGTCTGCAGTCATGTTCACGTTGGTAATACTTATCAAAGCACCATCCACATAAATGCCAACATGCCAAGGTTTTCCAGCAGAACATTGTATTGTAACAAGACCTCATATGTGAGTGGTTTTAATGTTATAGCTGATTGTTGCCTGACACATAACCCCATGTAAGCTAGTTACAGTTTAAATTTTACCCATTTCATCAGCTGTGCTTTTTTTCTTCTGATAAGTCACCTGACTCCGTGTTCCTGCTGTACTTCTCAAACCTCTGGTTAAAACAGTCACTAAGAGTGATTTGCTGCTGTTAGTTTACCTACCATCTCATCTGCAGCATACACATATACATAGACCAGTGGACCCATGTGCAGATGAAAACAGGCTTGGTGGTATTATGGTCAATACCACACAGGACCACAGATGGGTCCCTGCACAGTGGAGCTGGAGGCTGGCGCCGAGGCTTGGGCGCTGGCCAGATGGGCCACCCTGAGAGAGGCTCAGCCTGTCAGGCCCAAACAGGCTGATCTTATTACTCTGGGCCAAGACTGGAGTCTGGTTCTGCAAACACACCCATACATACATCATCAGGGGAATCGACATTATCATGACTGACTGTCACAGGCTGGCTTCACTCTAGTATGTGTGTTTTCACCTGTGGTTTCATTCCTGTTTAAACTGAAAACATCAGATTTCATGTTGGTTTCTCATGTTTATCTGACAAAACTGTTGTCTCATCTCAGGAGAACGGTTCCCTCCCTGCTTTTTCAGAATGGAGGGAATAGTGTCTGTGCAAGCTGGTTCATTGTACAGTCCATATTTTCAGCCGTGTTTTTGAAGGCTAGTAGTGAAATTTATTTATAATGCGAGTTGTGAGGACACAGTGTTATATCTGGAAACTCATATTCAGTCTACACTTATTTTTACGGTTGTGTTAAATGCAATTTAAAATCATGCATAGTCCTGATGAGGCTAGTTAGAATGTCAACCCTTTTTTTTTTTTTTAGGAGATCTTAAAATGTTAATACGCAGAACTCAAAAAATTAATTTGCTCTTGAAGCTTTTCAGATCAAGGTTGCAGTCAGACTCCCTAAATATGGATGAGTGAAGCTGAATGTGAGGCAGGGTGTTAGTGAAATCATACTCAGTATGCTCTCCAAAAGATCTCCCAGGATAAATAAATGTTTAAAAAGCTGATTTTTTTTTTTTAGGTCTGACAGCAGTGCTACATTCCTGCCAATGTGGAGTATCAGGGTAACAAGAAAATGATCGTCCATATGGAGTCCTATCTGCTTTCACCTAATGGCTGAACTCCATGTGTAGATGGTGTGTAGTTATTTTCTGTTTTTTGCATCGTCTGTTTCTGGTCATACTAGCAGCAGCAATGTCAGGTTCAGGCTGATATACAGTATTTCTATTAAACAGACATTTGCAATTTGCAGACCTGGACTTTAGTGACTTTTCCCATAAAAAAATGCTTCAACAGCAATTGATTGGCTGGCCATGAAATTTGTCATAGCTGTGCTTGGTCCCCATATGTGTAATCTTGGTGACTTTTCCAAGTGCCACCAGCAGATTTCAACATCCATTCAATCTATCTGAACACAAAAATGTGTACATTTATCATTGATATATCATAAAGGCTTTGGTAATTCCCAGATTTTCACTTAGTGCAACCTTTATGTTCACATTTTGGTTTTAAGTGAAATGTTAAAAAAAAAAAACTATTAGATGGATTGCCATGAAATCTGTTACCTACATTCATGTCCAGTTACACATTCATTTTTGTTGATCATGTGCCACTATCAGGTCAGAATAATTAGTATTTTGGGATTTATGACTAAATTAATAAGTAATATGAAGTATTAAAGACAGCCTCAGTTGTACACGGTGTTTAGTGCCAATTATTAGATACTGGCATAATAACACATTTAACTAAAATGATGAATGTGGTAAATATTTTTTTTTTTTTTGCATTGTCATTGTGATTCATTGCCATACTAGCATTAGCCTAAATACAGCCTCACAGAGACACTAGTCTGGCTTGCTTTGAAGAACTGAAAGACAATCACGAAAAAGAGGAGCATTTTCAAACTTTCAAAAACCTGTCACATCAAAGGTGTATGAGATCATTTACAATACTGTGCAAAAGTCTTGAGCCACCCGTCAATTCTTCATATTTTGCTAGGAAAATGGGAAATAGGTGCAGTGATTTATTGAAACCCATCCATCCATCTATCCATCCGTCTTCTTCCGCTTATCTGGGGCCGGGTCGTGGGGGCAGCAACCTAAGCAGAGAATCCCAGACCTCCCTTTCCCTAGCCACCTCCTCCAGCTTATCCGGGGGAAAACCAAGGCGTTCCCAGGCCGGCCTAGAGATATAATCTCTCCAGCGTGTCCTTGGTCTGCCCTGGGGCCTCCTCCTGGTGGGACATGCCCAGAACACCTCACCCAGGAGGCATCCTAGTCAGATGCCTGAACCACCTCAACTGGCTCCTTTCGATGTGGAGGAGTAGCGGCTCTACTCTGAGCCCCTCCCAGATGGCTGAGCTCCTCATCCTATCTCTTTAAAGCGCTTTGAGTGCTCCGGGAGAGTAGAAAAGCGCTATATAAGAATCAGTCCATTTACCATTTACCATAAGGGAGAGGCCAAAAACAGAGTCTTTACAATTTGAACAAGCTTGTAAGTCAATATTTGGTATGAGCATCTTTATTCTTCAACACACCCTGAACTCTCTTAGGCAGCTTTCTTGTAATTTCTCTAAGTAGTCTTCAGGAATAGTTCTCCAGGCTTCTTGAAAGCTCTTCTTTGGATGTTGGCCACCTTTTGTTTCACTCTCTGTCAAGATGATCCCACACTGCTCCAATAATATTGAGGTCCAGGCTCTGGGGAGGCCAATCCATGATATGATATTGTTCCATTGTGTGTTTTTCTATCTAGGTATGCTTTCTGATTCAGTGCAATTTAGGTTTAATCATAGAGCAGAAAATTACAAGTCACCTCAAGGCACTTTTTACTGAAAGGTAGAGACCCTACAATATTCAGGAGAAAACCCCAATAATCAAACAACCCCCTATAAGCAAGCTTTTTGCAATGGTGGGAAGGAAAAACTCCCTTTTAACAGGAAGACACCTCCAGCAGAACCAGGCTCAGAGAGGGGCAGCCATTTGCCGTGACTGGTTGGAGGGTGATGAGAGGGAAAAAATAAAAAGAGTGCATAGGGAGACAAGGCAAAATACAGACTAAGGGAGAGAGAAGACAAAAATTTAACAACATGCTTCAGTGGTATATAAACATTTGGGGAGTGAAAAATGGTGAGGAGAGGAGAAGTATATCACAGTGTGTCACATGAAATCCTGCAATATGAAATCCTGCAGCAGTCGAAGCCTATAGCAGCATAACTAAGGGATGGTTCAGGGTCAGCCTTAACTAGAGGTTTTATCAAAAAGGAAAGCTTTAAGTCTAATCTTAAAAGTATTAAAAGTAGAGTCTGTCTCCTGAATCCAATCTGGGAGCTGGTTCCACAGGAGAGAAACCTTTTTATTTATTTATTTTATTTTATTTAACCTTTATTTAACCAGGTTAGTCCCATTGAGATCAAAGATCTCTTTTACAAGGGAGACCTGGCCAAGAGGGCAGCAACATAGATACATAAAAACACACATTAAATTAATTCAACAACATTAAAACTTAATCACTGAAAACACTTGCACACAGACAAGGTGAACTGTAATGATCTCACCAGAACTTTAAACTCCTTCAATGTAACAAGGGCATGAAGTTGAAGCTCAGATTGTAGTTTACTCCAAGTATTTGGTGCCAAAAATCCAAATGCATTCTTGCCAAATTCAGCTGGCGACTACAAATTGCAGAACATCCAAAGATCTAAGATCGTGACTTCCATGTTTCCTTGTTAGCAGACATGACAAATAAGATGGAGCAATACCCAAAATAGTTTTATAAATAAACACGTACCAGTGACCAAGATGTCGAATACATAAAGATGTCCAATTAACTTTAGAATAAAGTACTGACTAGGATGTC
>VUQS01072006.1:0-29911 GCA_015108495.1 Heterochromis multidens
CTGGTATTCAATGTACCAGTTGTACTTGGGGTTTAACACCCAATCTCGGCGTGTGGGGATGATGAAATCTCCCCCTTACCTGTCGTCCTGGCTCCCCCTTGCCGTAGCATCTGTGTTGTACCTCATCCATCTCTAGTTGTGATAGCAGTTGCTTCTTCCGTATGTTGGAACACTGAGCTACTAGTTGTTTCGATGTTAGCATAGATGTTGGGTGTCGAAGAATCCATAAGTCCTCCATTACTGGTGAGATAGTTCATTAAGATGAAAGGGAGACAATATAATTTATCAAATGTACAAAATTCCATGGTAATCCATCAAGTAGCTAATATTACAATTTGCTATCCAGGAACAATAATAAGAGTAAATACTGGATGCAATGCAACAGAGAAACATTTAGTATTATATGTCTATAACTTATTAAGATTATTGGCAGACTTAGATCAGCATCAGGCAATTAACCTTTCACTCTGGAATGTCAAAGACTTTGGCTCATTTGTATTATCAAGGGCAGACAAAAAGAGGATTATTATGAATTCAACAAAATCATCCTTTCAAAACCCATCAATATTCTGTGGCCATTGTGAGGAACTGGGTTCAGGCTTAACGAGGGGATCCAAGGGATAAATGATCAAAAAACAGGACAGCTATCGTCCTTGAACTCTTAATGGCGTACTAATAGTGCAGGGTGTCAAGAGTGATTTTAACAAGAGTGTCCTGAGTAAAACTTTTATTTAATCTCACTGCCTTTTGACTTGGAGTAGATAACTCCCTACATCCTCTCTCTCTCTCCCTCTCTCATCATCACCACATTAACAACTCAGACACGCCTTTTGCATAATCACTATCCTTTGTGTTTCCTTCTGCAGTTTGGATAAGGGGACTTATTATAGAAGGAAAGTAGTGAGCAGCATCCAGTGTTCAATGTGCATGACATGCCGTTTGATAGGAACTTAGAAATTAGAAACATTTTGAAACAGATACTTGAACAGCAATCCATGGACTCAGCACAACACTGATCCCAAAAGCCTTACTTTGGTGAAAATAAAATAGTTTTCCACTCTTTGATGTACTCCATCTCAAACTGAACATCATAACCAAAATGCATTTTAAGAATAATATATGAATGTCTAAATAGAATGTTAAAAAAAAAAAAAAAGTTGAAAGTAGGTGGTAACTCACAGTAATCCCAGATAATCTGATGTCTCTGATATGTAGCAGGTTACGAGCTTTAAACCAAGCAATCTGATTTATGTGTTATCTTGCAACTAATTAAAGAATGTAAACACAGTGGATGCTGTGTGAAATGACTCAGGGTCTGACTCAGTAAACAGAGGCTGCACATTTTTCAACACATTAAAACAGCATAAAAAATATTTTTAAATGTCAGTTTAAAAATACCTTATCTACTGGTGGAAAAGTGTTAAATGTTAACACTTTTTTTTCACAAAACCCAAGAATTCAGTGTGCACAACCTCATTTGGATGAATCTCCAACCTTTATAGCTCTTTTCCCGAGTACACGAGGCACTGATCACCAAAATATCCTGCAGACAGGCAAAGACAATTTTAGAAAAAAATTGCTAAACTTTGAGAGCACTGGCGTTCCTAAGAGATACAGAGCTTGAAATTGAAAATTAAAGTAGATTTATTTCCTTGTATTTTTATATTTTATCATATTTAATTTTCTCACTATTCTTTAAATGATTGTTGTTGGTTGTTGCCCTACTTCAAGGTTTGTGCTTTATTTTTTCATCATTTATTGAACAAAATGATGCATTATGTGACACTTTAAGAATGATAATTATCTAAGGCATACGTTTCACCTACTCTGTCATTTATGAATAACAAATCAAACTTTTTTACAAAGTTTTTGTGATTATTTTTTGTTAGCTTCTTAATAGCCCTGCCTATGTCACTGTCCATCTAATTTCATAACGTTTGCACATTTTTGAAATTTTGATATTTTAGATAATAAATGCCATTGTGGTTATAAACCTACCCATGATTCATGTTTATATTTTGTACTTCCTCCTTTTCATCTCCTTGTAGATAAAACACTGAAAACAGAGACGACCACACCAAAAGAGAAAAGAATAGGCCATGGCTGAGGGGATGATTGCTTCTCAAAGTGGTAAGCAGCAATCTTTTTAAAATATTTGTCCTCTAAAAAGCTCTGCATATTTTGTGCCGCAAAAATACCTCCCCCTTTCATACAGATTCTGTCTTTATTTTGCCAGTTTGTAAATATGCAATTTGTTATGTTCAACTTTTCTGGCTTCAACCAACAAGTTTTGATTTAAAAGCTTCACTTAAGCTCATTTCTGATGAATTTCTCCATTAAAAATGTGAATTTGTGCATCTTTTGGGCAGGATGCCTGAATGATTTGGTGGTGTTTCCTGGCAATTAAAGTTGTTCAACTGGTTAAAACAAAAACAAAAAAAACCAAACAATTTTTTACAAGACTGTCTGGTACATGGTCTCATTGCTATTTGATAGCCATCACATTGATAACCTCCCATTAGATGCATTTGTCAGTGATGGTTGACCTTTTTCACTGTTTTACCAAAGTTTGCATTTCATATTTAGTTGAGTTAAATGCACATATGCAATGTATTATATTGACACTAGTTTTAGTAAGATCAATAATTTGGTAAGATCAATAATCAAATGTATTCAGTAATATGGCAATTCATGCTACACTCTTGTGCAATATTTGTGTTTGTCTATGTTTCTGCCATTTTTCTCAATATCACTACACAGTATTGTTTGTATCAAGGTATCTTTAACTGACCTGGATTCTGTGTGTTCCATCCAATTTGATTTCTGGTCATAACAGTTTGTGTCAACAGGAGCTTTACTTCAGGAAATGAATTATTGGTTTTAGATGATTTTATTCAATTTTGAAGGAGAATTGGCTAACAATGAAAAAAAAAAAAAACTTCAAGGGGTCTCTGCTTAGGTTAGGGTGACATGACGTGTTATTGACTACCTGCAACCATCTTGAACTTCAGTAGGTGGTTCTCACCCAATTATTTCAGTTATTTTTTATTCCCATAACCCTCTTGTTGTTCATTTGTCATCACTGCATAGAGTCCAGTTTTAAATGTGACTCCGTTAAGTCCTCAAATCAAGATGTTTATGCTGTGAATAAAGAAGTATGCTATCATATTTAATGGAATTTACTGTAAAGAGCTTTGTTAGACTCTTTATCCATATAGACACTTTTAGATTTGTGACACTGGACTTGTTTGTGTCCTACAGTTTAATTTGCTCTATGTACTCCATGTCACCATGGCAGTGTTGAGTCAGTGTTCCCTGCTGCAGCCTCTCTGACCATTGAACCACAAATTATTGGTGAATAATGGCTCAATTCCCCATCAATGCAGCTAGGACAAACAGGTCAAAACAGCAGGATATGTCCCATCTGAGAAAAAGGTTTTTCACTGTCAACCTGGCTTTTCGGTCACACTGAGAGCATCCTTTAAATTTACAATGAGTCTGTGAATTCTTCACAGCTTCTGAGGCAGCACCTATGAATCATAAATAATTTACAGTCATGGATTGCTTGTACTGTGTATATTTTCTCGTGGATAGTGCAGAAAAAGTCATTCAAAGGTTATCCCTTGGATTGTGTTTCCATGTGTCACAAGAATGGTAAATCGTCTTTGAGTTAAGCAGTTGTTTAGTCACGTGTGCATGATAGTATTTACTATATACTGAAATCATTTCTAAGATAACATACTGTAGTTGGAAACATTAGAAATATGGATATATAAGCAAATGTTCTTTGTGTCGATCCAATTTAGTTCATAAGATTGTTACAGATGTGCAAGACATGAGATCCATCGCGAACTGGCTTGACCCCTTGAATCCAAATGGAAACTGATCTATCAAATTTACTTCCCTTTAACTCATCAAATATGATGAGGAGTATTGATTTACGGAAGGAAGTCATTACAGGTACATTTTTCACCCTGATAATGTTAGGACATTAATTTGGCAAATTGGTTGCAACTGAATATCCCAAATGCACTCCTTGCAATTGAGGCATGCAGTTCTTTTGTGAGGATGTGATTTTGACTTATACTAACTATAAACTGAATCATTGTTGATTTCTCTTTTTGTTTTCCTTGTAGACTACAGAACAATGTAGCGCCCATCTTAAGTCACCAGACAATAAAGATGATCCAGACAGTGATACCCTGTAATTGTGTGTAATGCATTAGTTGAGTTTGACAGTCTATACTGATAGTATACAATATCAATGCAAATCAATGCACAAAGGGCAATAATGGCTATTCTTTTATGTCACATATAATCTGTTTAAAAATGTCTTGATGATATCTACACTGTTAAACAGCACAAAACAGTACATTCCCTTCAGGCATGTTTGCTTTGCCAGACATGTTGAGTGCAGATCCATCACTTCTTAAGCCAATTCCACTTTTCATGCAACAAAAAGATAATCTTGACAAGAGTTTTAATTTACAAGTCAAACTCCAACTGACTTCCCCTGCCTGTAGCAGAGCTTCTGTCAGAGCTTTTATAAGAGTATGTAAATTTGTGCGTGCATGTGCATACAGTCATTTATGACATGCACACATATTTGTGTGTGTATGTTTGTGTGCTTAAATTTGAGTGTAGGCATGGCTGTGTAGGAAAATGCAGCTGCATTTTTGTTTGGCGAGAAAACGAGAGAGAAAAGCAGCAGACGTGATGTTGTGTGAAGAGATGGGCGCATGCAGACAGATAGTGTCATTCCCTCAGTATCACCATTAAATCTTAATCTTCTGGCCCCTCATGGGAGGAGCCAGCCATGCATGGGATTGTGTTTTGCATCTAAATCAAGATGTCTTGTTCCTTCAGAATATTTCATCGAGATAAAGTTTGATCTGTCTGTTTTCAACTTCCCATACGTCTGGATGCACCAGCTGATCATCCAGCTGTTGTTGTTTATGCTAAAGTCTTGTTAAATGCAATTGCCTCGTAAACTGTAACATCTGTAATCAATTATAAAGAAAGAGAGAAAATAAAACTCCAGAATAGAGAACTAAAGTTTTTATTCCTGTTTGGAAGTTTCAGCAGGTTGCATCATGTGGGCTCAGTACTTATGGCAGTTGATTCCACCGGCTAAAACCAGACTGGCAATCGCATATTCAGAACATCCTTTCCTTCTAATAGTCACTTAATGGCACCATTATCATATTTGCGTGTTGATCATTTTCGGTGGTGTACTGGAGCAAACATTGTTTCTTGGACTAGTATTGTCTTGACTATTATTTATTCCAGCTATAGTGATAATACTCTTTTCGCTTTGGATGGAATAACTTTCAAGCCTTCAAATGTTAGGTATTTCTGCTTCCTTAAAAATCTACAAGAATATTACAATGACAATCAGTGTAGAAATCACAGAAGAGATAGAAAAAACAAGTGGTCAGAGAACTTTTAATAGGAAAGGGCATTGCCTTTAAACCACCCTGAAGATAAAATTGACAGTGTATTGATTTTATATCATTAATATCAGTTATATTTCACATCAGATTGAGGTAAATATTTTGTGCTAATTAGTCAGTGGCTGTTTTTCTTAGAGATAGTGAGATGTACTGTTTCAGTACTTTGAGTAGGCATTCACTGTAAGAAAAGCAAACTTCAGCAATGCTTTGAGAATGGTAGTTATTTAGTTTTTATATATCTGTCCTTGTGTGTCCTTGTAAGAGTTCTTATGGCTGTAGTTCCAATGTGGATTTGAAGTGTTTGTACTGTATGTAACCTATTCATAACCCTATGAACATTCCCCAAGGTAAGTGATTGTGATTAATTCCATTCTATCATAAAAAGGAGATTTTAAACACACCACCTAGCCTTTATTACAAAGGGTACTGTTTCCACACAGTATATCAGCAGAAAATGGCTTATACTTCTCTAGTACCTTCCCATCTTCTCATTTAGGATAAGAACTTAGCCTTAGTCAGGACATGATGCATTTTAGGATGTCTTCAGGGTTACTATTAAAAATTCTCAGCTGCCACACTTCCAGATGACAGGAGAAATCTGGTGGAGCTTTTATATTCAGCTGACACAAAAATCTGAGTGTTTATTCATAGGTATTAGAGAATCTGGTACTGACATTTGTGGATAGAGGACATGATTTGTGTTTTTATGTGTTTTCATTGTTTTCTTTCTCCAATGAAGTGGTAAATTTTCCCAAACATCAATTTTGATGTGGTATTATTAGATCTGGCTGCACACTTTGAGATATGAAAGTGAAAAATAATCTTTGTGAAAGAGGTAGGCATCAATAGCACACTGACACTTAATGGAAAGCCTGACTGCTGTTTCAAAGGGAGAACACAGTAAGGAGACTGGTTTGGAGAGCTAAAACTGTTTACTACAGATAGAAGACAGGGATAAACCAGCAAGGATGCTCAATTCATTTTACTACACTGACTTCTAATTTATTATGGATATTTTTTTTTTCCTATGTTCTTTCTTGTAGTTTGAAGGCAAATACTTTCTTTTTGTTCTTAGACAATGTAATTTATTGAATGATGTGTGGGAGACAATATTTAGGAAATAAAATATATGCGCTACCGTGAAATGTCAGTGATTACTGTAGGATATTAGAATTTCTATTGTAGTCTCTAAGTAGATGTTAAAACTTTATCTCTATAATGAGATAAACAGTTGGTGTTCTTGGCGATTTTTCTTTTTTAATTATTAGGACACATTTGTGTGAATTGAAGACTCATACTGTAGCTTCGTCTGGTCTGTTATAATTTCTGTACTGTCCACATGCCACCTTATTTGTTTTGATTGGCTCAAACTTCCATGAAGTCTGTTAATTTGTCAAAATGATAAATTATATTTATATAATTTAAGAAAAAAAAACTCACTTTCAGTCCAGTCCTTGTGCTTGACCATTGCCAAAGGATTTTTTGTTTTCTATTTTTTTGTTAAGCCACTTAACACTGATTTATGAATCATTCAAACTTAAAAAAGGCACCTAACTCAAGGGATGAACCAGTGTTGTGTCAATATATAACAGACAACTTAGCTAAGAACCAATTTTGAATTGTTAGTAGCAGCCTGTTGCAAAAATATATCATTTGTTCCCAATTCTTTAGTTGAATCTATGAAAAATGCCAAAGATAACACAGTTTGACAGGCATAGAATAGTATTTTTGCACCAACAAGGTGATACCCAAAGAGCTATTAGCCTAAAACAGCATATCTTGGCATGCTGTATAGTTTGTTCTTAAAAAAATATGAGGAAACTGAGGAAAAGTGGAGGGCAAAAGAAGTGGCAGGCCTTAATTAAAATGATCTATGGTATCTGAAAGCAACGTCCTTACAAAATACAAAAAAAATCCAGCAAAGATCTGACACAGGACCTGAGAGATGAATCTGGTCCTTCAGTTGATCCATCTACTGTTCACCAAAGCCTCATCAGAAATGGTCTCAGTGGAAGGGTGGTTGTCAAGAAGACATTCCTAAGGAAAGGAAATGGTGAGAAAAGGCTGAGGTATGCCAAATTATACAAGAACTAGATTGAAAATCTTATGCACTGATGAATCCAAATTTTAAATTTTCTGTTCAAATTGTCATCAGTATGTACTGACGAGATCGGGACAGAGGTACAGCAGTGAGTGTCTACAGCCATCTGTAAAATATGGTGGATGCTCTGTCATGGTTTGGGGCTGCATTTGAACAGTCAAAAATGATGGAATTATTAACGCAGAAAAGTACTGTGAGTTTTTGATCTACCTTGCCATCTGGAAAGGTCTGATTGGCAGCAGCTTCATTTTTCAGCACGACAATGATCCCAAAATACTGCCAATGCAGTAAAAAACATACCTGGATAGAAAAGCACACAATGAAACACTATCAGTCATGGACTGACCTCCCAGAGCCCGGACCTCAACATTATTGAAGCAGTGTGGGATCATCTTTACAGAAAACATAACAAAAGGCAGCCAATAGCCAAAGAAGAGCTTTGAATGTCCTTCAAGAAGCCTGGAGAACTATTTCTGAAGACTACTTAAAGAAATTACAAGAAAGCTTGCCGAAGAGAATTCTGGCTGTGTTGAAGAATAAAGGTGGTCATACCAGATATTGACTTTCACGCTTGAACCTATTTCCCATTTTCTTAGCAAAATATTAAGAAATGAGTGGTGGCTCAAGACTTTTTATACAGTATTGTATATATTTTAAATATTTAGGTAGTAGAACAAAATAACATGAATATTGTATCAAACACACCAAAGACAGGCTGATAGCACATTTTCTCTTAACCATGTATAAAAAGGTCAATAACTTGATGGTTAATTAAATTAATTAAAGATAATTTGGAAGCTATGAAAAACCCGTTATATTACTACTAGTCTGACAAAGAAAATAAGACTAAAATGTTGTGTTTTAAACATGTTAGCTTTGAACCTGAAAATGGTGTTTATTAAAAGGTTGCATCAGTAAAATACAATACAAAAAGTTCATTTTGTATATAACTTGTCAAAAAATGCATTTTGTGCCACCAGTATTTCTGGATCCTACATGACATCCTTCAGTGAATGGATTTTCTATTTTTGAAAGACGCTTGTTATTTCTTATTGTTTAGTATGGCTAACCTTCCATTATCCTCTGACACTGTCCTCCAAATGCTATTATGGGGTGATTAGGGAAATGTCAGCAGTGATCAGAATTTTTGGCCTTGATTAGAGAATATTCACCCTTTTTGTTACTGTCAAGAATGATCAAGAGGAGACAACTTTTGCTAAGTGAGTGAACGTGACTGGGAGTGCCATCATCATCATCTCTTTAACACAGCAGCCCCCGCATCTCTGTGAGAACATATTAACATGCTGGCACGCTGTCATCCCCAGTGTCCTACTTAGACCAGATGGGCCTTATTCAGGTCTTTCAAAAAACACAGGCGTGAAGGGATCTTAAATGTCAGTCTCAATATCACCAAAGCCATAATTAAGAATGAGCTAGCAGAAGGACATGTACTTTTGTGGCCTAACTAGACAGACAGACTGTGCCATATCAAAAAATAAATCAATTATTAAAAAAAAAATCACAGGGTGAACTGCCAAGAACTCTAATCAATTTAGCACCAAAAGACTATGCAAAAAGTCATATCTATATTCTTAGTGGAGAGATTATCAGTGTCATCATTCTAACAGAAGTCATGAATTTTGTGTAGAGGGTGAAAAACAATTACTTGACTCAACATAGAGTCCAACAAAAAGTATTTGCCCCCTTCTGTTTTTCTTAGTTTTTTGCATATTTGTCACACTTAAATGTTTTAGATCGTCAAACAAATTTTTAAATTATGATTTTGTATATTAAGGGAAATAAATATAAAACCTACCTGGCCCTGTGTGAAAAAGTAATTGCTCCCTAAACCTAATAACTGGTTGTGCCACCCTTGGCAGCAAGAACTGCAATCAAGTATTTGCGATAACTGACAGTGAGTCTTTCACATCACTGTGGAGGAATTTTGGCCCACTCTTCTTTGCAGAATCGTTTTAATTCAGCCACATTGGATGGTTTTAGAGCATGAACGGCCTGTTTAAGGTCATGCCAAAGTTCTAAGCCTTTTTGAGATTTAAATGAATCTTCTTTTGTCAATGTTCTGTTGTGCCAAACACATTTGCTTTGCTAAGAGGAGCTCTATAAATTCTCTATATGGTCCTCGTGTTAGTCAATTTCATTTTTATTGTTTTTGTTTATGTTATTGTTTTCCTTTTTATTATTATTGTTATTATTCACATTAATGTATGTATTATGTAACAATGCCATAGCTCAAGGTGGGGGAGAAGAAAGGAGAAGGGAGAGCAATAAAGACAAAAAAGAAGATGAGCACAACCACACAAAAGCATCTCAATCTGATTTAAGTCCGGACTTTCGTTTAGTCACTTCAAAACCTTCATTCTGTTTTTTCTGAGCCCTTGCTGGACTTGCTGGTGTGCTTCAGATCATTGTCATGCTGCATAACCCAAGTGTGCCTGAGCTTCAGGACACAAACTGATGGCCGGACATTCTCCTTCAGGATTTTCTGGTAGAGAGCAGAATTCATGCTTCCATAAATTAAGGTGTCCAGGTCCTGAAGCAGCAAAGCAGCCCCAGACCATCACACTACCATCACCATGTTTGACTGTTGCTATGATGTTCTTTCTATGAAATGCAGAGGTGGGAAGTAATGAAGTACAAATACTTTTTCAGGTTTCAGATTTTTCAGGTATCTGTACTTTACTTGAGTATTTATTTTTCTGACAACTTTTTACTTTTACTCCCTACATTTTAACAAATATCTGTACTTTCTACTCCTTATATTTTCAAAACAGGCTCGTTACTTTTGGTTTAACACATTTGAGGGGAGTTATTATTTCACGTCACTGCGCCTTGGTGTATCCTATTGGTGTATCAATCACCAGGATTATCACATACAAAGAGATGAAAGAGGCAAAATCATATAATTTATGCATCATTTATAGCGCCATAGTCAGGGGTTAAAGTGGGCGGGTGTTTTTTTGGCACAACACCAGAACAAGTGCAGATGTCCACAAGTTGTGGTGACGGTACTTTAGCATCTAGTTAGCCCTACAGAAGAGGACCGAGTATAAAGGGAGTAACGCTTTTTAAGTAATTTAAAATACAACGTTTCCATCAGCTCAATAAATAAATAAATATAAGTAAATATCAGCAAACACACAGACTGTTTGTGTGCAGTTCGTCCCACAGTGTGTCTGTTAGCTAAAGGTTCAGCTGCTGTATTTCCAGGGAGAGAAAAGAATGAGAGCTAAAAGAGAAAAAAGAAGGACAGGAGAGGAAGAAGAGAGGTTATATTTAAAGGTAAGGACTGCTCAGTGGTATTTAATTAACTGGAAATTTAAAGCTTACATTTAAGTCCTCATTTTTTAAATCAGATGTTGGATCTGTGTATGATGTGAAGTTATATTTTTCATATTGTGAAAGGTCACTGAGGTTTACTAACTTTGTGTTATTTAAAGGTTGAATGAAAATACTCTGCAGGTTAGTGCAGGATAAACAGGTTAGTTTGTACTGTGATGGATTTAAAGTAAAGAACAGCGTGTGACTGGTGCACAGTGGCTGTGGTGTTCATGGTCAGAGTTACGTTACATTAAGCATATCTGAGATGAATTTGAATTTAAGCTGATGATGCTTAGATTCATTCACTGAATTCAACCTTCATACCAACTTTATGTTGTCTAGTATAAAGACAGTATAAACAGTATACTGTCAGTGTAGAGGATGGAAATCAGCCAAGACAACTCATGAAACATCTGCTTACATCTGGTTGAATTCAGCTGTGTGAATCCACAAAGAGCAGCAGCAGCAGCAGATCAGCTGATCACAGCCTGAACACTAAGAAAATCTACTGGAGCTCACAATAGAAATTATTGTTGAGCCACTACAACCGATTTTAGGGTTCCCCCACCTGCCTAACCCCACTTTAACTCCTGACTGTACTTATTTTCCTGTTTAGGTGTGGAAGCAAAGTCACCCTCTACAATGGAAGAAAATAGAGCTGTTTAAAAAAAAGTACATTTATTAGAATTAGAATGTAGACTAAAATAAAGTTTGTGTTCCCATGTACTAATCTAATATTATATTAATATAGCACAGGGTTCAGTTAGCTTTGCACAAAAATAGCTGGTAGAAATGTCCTCAAAAAAGCTACTTTTTACTTTCTTACTTTGAGTACATTTCAGAGCCTGTACTTTTTCACTTTTACTTGAGTAAAGAAGTTGAATCAGTACTTCAGCTTTTGCCAGAGTGTTTTTAACACAAGTATCTGTTCTTTTACTTAAGTACACAATGTATGTACTTTTGTCACTTCTGGTCATTAAAGGATTTCTTCCAGAAGTCATCCTGAGGTTACCCAGCTGGATTGATAGGTCATATTGAGTTACACTTGTTATAGCAAGTAGCACAGTGTCTCTTTAAGATAACAGAATTTGCAGTAACCTTGTAGAAACCGCTTTATTTCAACCGCTGTTTGGTAGACAGACAGTTGAATTTCTTGCTTATGCGGTGTGTTAGTTCGCTAGTTGCATGTTGAAGCCAGCTAGATAGCTTGCAATCTCGACTATAGCTGAACAGGTGGCTTCTTTTTGTTTTTCAAGGATAACGTAGAAACAGGCACAATTGCTTCGAGTCTGGTGGATGTGTGTGGGTCAGATGCAGGGGGTACAGGTGCTGCTTATTTTCACAGGTGTCCTGTAAAGCAGAAGACACATAAAACTAAAGTAACCTTTGGATGGGTTTTAGTTTTTCCCTGGATTGTAGGGAAAGTTTTATGTTTTCCAATTGAGCAAGGTTCAAGGTTATTGTAGTATACTGAAACTAAACTAAAAAAGTTAAACCTGGAATAAAAATCATTTTAGTTAACTGGAATTAAGTGGAAAAATAAACCAACAATGCCAATAATAGAAAGTGTGCTCTTCCAAAATTAACTAAAATAAGAAATACTCTTAATACTAAACATCCATCCATCCATTTTCTTCCGCTTATCTGGGGGCAGCAGTGTAAGCAGAGTAGCCCACACCTCCCTCTCCCCAATTTCAATTCAATTCAATTCAATTCAATTCAATTCAATTTTATTTATATAGCACCAAATCACAACAACAGTCGCCTCAAGGTGCTTTATATTGTAAGGTAAAGAACCTACAATAATACAGAAAACCCCCAACAATCAGATGATCCCCTATGAGCAAGCACTTGGCAACAGTGGGAAAGAAAAACTCCCTTTTAACAGGAAGAAACTTTCAGCAGAACCAGGCTCAGGGAGGGGCAGCCATCTGCCGTGACCGCTTGGGGGTGAGGGGAGGAAGACAGGACAAGCCCCAGCCACCTCCTCCAGTTTATCTGGGGGAACACTGAGGCATTCCCAGGCCGGGCATGTCCCACCGGGAGGAGGACATGCCTTACCCAGGAGGCACCCAGGAACTGTTCTTGTCAGATGCCTGAACCACCTCAACTGGCTCCTTTCAATGTGGAGGAGTAGTGACTCTACTCTGAGCCCCTCTTGAATGTCTGAACTCCTCACCCTGTCTCTAACAAAGAGGCCAGCCACCATTTGTTATGGACAAACTGTGATTTGCACAGAAGTCCAATAACAGAACACCACTTGGGTTCAGATCAGGCATGCTGTTCCTCCCAATCATGCCCCTTCAGGTATCATTGTCATTATCCACAAGAGAGTTGAAGTCTCCTAGTAGGACAATGGAGTCACCAGATGGAGCACTCTCCAGCACCCCACCCAGTGACTCCAAGAAGGCTGGGTACTCTGAGCTGTCATTCAGCACATAAGCACAAACAACGGTCAGCAACGCTCTCGTCCACTGGTTGAAACCCCAACTTACAGGCAGCAAGCCGAGGGGATACAGAGATACCCACCCCTGCCCGCCGCCTCTCACCGAGGACAACTCCAGAGTGGTTCCAGAGCACAAGCCGTGCATTGAGGTGAGTTCGACTTTATCTAGCCGGTATCTCTCAACCTCATGCACAAGCTCAGGCTCCTTCCCCACCAGAGAGGTGACGTTACATGTCCCAGTAGCCAGCCTCGTTAGCCAAGGATTGGACCTCCAGGGCCTCCACTCTTGACCACCGCCTGACACAAATTGTACCTGACCCCTACAGTGCCTACAGTGGTGGTCCTACAGGAAACTAAATAAATTCCTGTAAAATTACAGAAAGTATGTTTTAGAAAGTGGCACTGGTGTTGATTGGGATTTGGATATCTACATGACTATAAGTTGGTGCCATCAGTGAGACTAAAATGTCAATATTTTTGTCAAAAGTACATCAATAATAATATCCTTTTGGGTCTGCTAAGTTGTGTCTCACCATTTTCCTTTAGGGAACCTAAAGCCTATTACAAGGTTTGAGAACATTTTCATTATTTTGAGATATTAAGTTATTATTTGGAGAAAATTTCAGATTGTCTTAAAATCATTATTATATGTATTGTTTTCAATGGATCATTATTATAGTCAATTTGTGGGGAAATTAAGTCATCATTTTCAGAGTAATTCTTTCAAGAAGATTTCTCTTTCTGACTCTTTTTTCTTCAAATTGGCATGAATTAGGTTACACTGAAAACTCTCATAATTATGATTAAATATACATAGACTTGGGCTGGAATTTGAACACTTTAAAACTTCCAAGAGAAACCTCACTTTTTTTTGCTGTTAGCAAAAAATGTAGTATTTATAGGTAATTCAGTGTAGTTACTTTTCCAAATGTCAACAACAAATGTGCTAAATGAATGAGAACTATCCATCCATCCATTCATCCATCCATCTGTCCATTTTCTTCCACTTATCCAATTCAGGGTCGGGGGGATCATCAATATTAAATTAATTTGTTTTTTATAGTTGTTCAATGGAAAAGTAACAGTTAATTGCAAATTTGGCAACAATGTGCTTAATTTTCTAATGAATTAAGTCAACAAAACAGGTTTGTGTTGAGGCCCATGGTGCAATTCACTGTATACATGGCAATATTATACTTCCTGTTCACACACACATTCCCAATGGGTGGTCAGATCATCAAACTAAATTTAATATTAGACAAATACAAAATGCAGTTTTTAAATGATGATGATGATTTATTAAGGGAGAAAAATCTATCCAAACCTTCCTGTCCCTACGTGAAAAAGTAAAAAAAAAAAACACTTCAGTGTGGCTGAATTAAAACAATTTTGCAATGAAGAGTGGGCTAAAATTCCTCCACACCAATGTGAAAGACTCACTGGCAGTTATCGCAAACACTTGATTGCAGTATTAGGTTCAGGGGGCAATAACTTTTTCACATAGGGTCAGGTAGGTTTGGCTTTTTGTTTGATGATCTGCCAAGTTAAGTTAATCAGCTGTATCTTTATGTTTATTATACATACATATCTAAGCATTCAATGATCTCCTCCAACTACTGGCAAGAAACTGAACTGGCATAATTCTCAAATGACAAGCAATTTCTTGTTTTGATTTCTTGCTGTTGATTTTGTTGTTGTTGACTGATACAGTAAATCAGTTGAGCTGAGTTTGCTCTTTGCTAAAAGGCTGAGACCGCATGTAGTTGTTTTGATGGTAACCACTGTATAGTAGGAGTTTGCTGTTACACAAGATCAGTTGCAGCATGCTGTCTAGCACTGTGTGATGCTCTAGCAGAGGCTAGAGATGGTCTGTAGCTCTCAGCCCACCACAGAGGAGGTGGGAGATGTTGCTTAAGATGGAGTATAGTTTAGACTTCATCCTCCCTTCTGCTGATGCCTTCAGGCTGGCCAAAGAGTTTTTTTTTTTTCCACTGGTTTGTTTATCCTGCCTGCCTCCCCCGCTGTGGTGCTGCCTCACCAGCATACTGCTGTACACAACACTGACTGCTGCTTACTGCAAAGAGAGGATTGCGAATGTCAGTCTAATCAAAGGAAGAAATGTAAAAATGGTTTTCTTAATAGTCAGCCCACATGTCCATAAGCATTCAAGGCTTACTGCAAAACTGGATTTTGTAGAAATTTCTCTCAGGATGATTGCAGGAACAAAATCTGACTGTGGTAGAAGAATGTATGCACATGCTGATGCACAGAGTATATTGACTGGTTAAACTGCCAGCAGAGAGGGTAAGATGTTCAGCAGACCATACACAATGATTTTCAGGTATATTGCTTCAGAATATTCTTTCAGCATTTGGCTTGCTGTGCATACCAAACCAGCTGCATATCTCTGACCTTTTAAGCAAACTTTTACTCCATCTATTGTGCAATGACTCGGCACTTTTTTTAAATTTATGTGCATTACATAAATTTGAACAGTTTATGAAATTCAGATGTGCTCTGTCACCTCATGCTGTTAATGATGAATTATTGACCATCTGTGTGAGAAGCTTTTGAAGTATAAAATTGGTGCATAATGAGAATTTGGTTTGGAGGCAGTTTCAGCTCCACCTCACCCTTACTTGATTACATGTTGAATATTGATTATGCAAAGTATTTTAAATGACATTAGAGTTTAAATGAGCTTTGCAGAAATTAAGCTTGCTTCTGTTCCATCATTAACACAAATGTGATCCTTTGTATTGACTTTACAGTGCATGCTTTCAACTGGGTTTCATATCACTTAAACAGAGCTATCACAAGCTTTTTGTACTAGGTAATTTGTATGAATGTGCTGCAGTTATGCTTTTTTAGATGAAGGTTAATACAGAAGTATCACCAAAATGGTGTGGAGATATAGTCATAGCAAAAAGAAAGTACACACTTTCTTGACAGTATAATTAGAAAAAGACTGAACAAGTATGGTTTGTCTGGAAGGATGGCCAGGAGAAAGTCTCTCATCTCTCAAAAAAGCATGGCAGCATGACTTAGGTTTGCAAAGTTGAAAGACCTCTAGAAGGGGAGGGGTGATGATTCGGTGCTTATTTTGTGGCCACAGAACCTGGGCATTTTGCAGTCATTGAGTCAACCATGAACTCCTCTGTATACCAAAGTATTCTAGAGTCAAATGCAAGGCCCTCTGTCTCACAGCTAAAGCTTGGCCGGGTCATGCAACAGGACAATGATTCTAAGCAAAGCAGCAAATCTACAACAGAATGGCTGAAAAAGAAAATAATCAAGGTGTTGCAATGGTCCAGTCAAAGTCCAGACCTCAACCTGGCTGAAATGCTGTGGGAGGACCTTGAGAGAACTGCATACACAAATGTCTTCAAACCTCAATGAACTGAAGCAACGTTGTAAAGAAGAGTGGGCCAAAGTTTCTCCACAATGATATTAGAGACTGATAAAAGTCATACAGAAAATGATTATATAAAGTTACCTCAAGTCATTGCTGCTAAAGGTGGTTCTACAAGCTACTGAATCATAATGTGTACTTAATTTTTCACATACTACTTCAGGCATTTTGGCTTAGTTTTTGTTAAATAAATAATGTTATGATGTAATATGTCACGTGTTGTTGCTCATCTCAGGTTTACCTAATTTTAAGACCTGCTAATGGCTAGATATTTTTTTATTATGTCCTGATCCTTAGAACCTTAGAAATGGCAGAGGATGTACTTTCTTTTGAATATGACTTCATATCTATCTATTTATCTATCTATCAAGCATCTTTTATGTGAAGTCATTCATAATTTTACTCATTAGCTCACATACATCTATTTGTCCCAGCTTACCACTTTCAACCTCAAAGGACCACTCAGATAATAAGCCTGTAATTAAACCTGGCTGCAGTGGTGTTGGTTGTCCATGGAGAGAAACAGAAATAGTAGCAGAACTAATGCCAGCTTTATGTTGTGCAGAAAGAGCCCCAGATTAATATGGTTGGTTTTGCTAAGAAGCAGTGACAGTCAGGACTGTCCCTTGGTGTGGACCAAATTCTATTTCTAAGCACTGACTAACATGAAAGAGTCGTCTGATGTTCTGACCTGTGACTTTGCCTTGTTTTATATGTGGGCTTTCAGTGAATCCGACCATGAAAACAGTATTGTACTGGCTCTCCATCACTGTCTTTCCAGTGTTTGATTTTCTCATGTTTGGATCTCTATCTGTGACCTTTGTTTTTTGTGAAGCACCATGTGAAAACGCGTTTGTAAAAAGTGTGTTCGAAATAAATGGGACCTGACAGCAACCACAACCAACCTTTAAGTTATCATATGGAAACATGTCTGTAACATTGCATAAAATGGCTGGCTTACAAAATAAAAATAATAATATAACAGCAAGTCATTGTCACAACATTAATGATAAATAATATTATGAAATAATATAATGTTACAAAAATTATAACTATCTATATTTTTTAAACCATAAAAATAATCAAAAATTTCCAAAAACATGCTTAAGATTTTTGAAGTATGGATTTGGACACCTAAAGATATTCAGTTAAAGATTGTCTGACATGCAGAAAAGCAGCAGTTTTTCACATTTGAGATGTTGCAGCAATGTCTTAAACAATGCATCCATTATCAAAGTTTTCTGTCAAGCAACTAATGAATCAAACAGCCACAGAGAAGCAGGAAAACAAAAAGGCACCTGAGGTTTGGCAGGTTTTCCCCACTTATCCCCAAATGACTTACCAAATACTGACCAGCATGAGTGACTGCCCTTATTGCCAAAGGAGCAAGACAGTGTGGGGGTGAGCCGACCTATCAGAGGTCAGACGTGATGTGAGAGGGAAATGTTTATGGCCCTTCAAACCAAGTTAGGCCTAATAGCCAATTAGTGGTTCAGAAGGGAGGTGAATGTCAGCTCATTGTTTTGAGGACTGTCACACCAGCTGGATAATACAGCACCTTGGCCTGGTGGAGGAACATTAAAGTTCAGTTATAGTGTCTGCTTTCAATTCTGCCAGAGCCGATCTAGGAGAGCCATTCTACTTTCCATTAATCATCCCACTGACACTTACACTTTACTTTTTCATACATGAAGCCAATTTAACTGGTAGCATTTTGCTAATTCATGTGGATTGGTCTGGTAAAGAGATTCACGGCAGGACACACTCCACTGATGCACACAATTTTACTACAATTAAAACCAATAGAAAATCTACACAGGGCTACAGTTATTCTGGACTATCTCATGAGGGCTCTCTTTGATACTGGTTTAAAACCAAACCATGAAGCAAATGGGCTACAGCAGCAAAAGACCATACCAGATGCTACTCTTGTCAGCTGAGAACAGGACACTGAGGCTGGAAAATCGATGATTGGAAAAACATTGACTGGTCTGATGAGTCTTCATTTCTGCTGTGACATTTGGATGGTAGGGTCAGAATTTGAGGTAAACAACATGAAAGCATGGATTCATCCTGCCTTGCATCAACGGTTCAGGTCGCTGGTAGTGGTGTAATAGTGTGGGGGATATTTTCTTGGCACACTTTGGGCCCTTTAGTACGTCATTTAAAACGTCACAGCTAATCTGAATATTGTTGTATACCTTTATGACCACAGTGTACCATCTTCTGATGGCTGCTATCCACAGGATAACGTGCCGTGTCAAAAAGCTCAAATCATCTCAAACTGGTTTCTTGAACATGACAGTGAGTTCACTGCACTCAAATGGCTTCCACAGTTAGAAGATCTCAATCCAATAGAGCACCACTGGGATGTGGTGGAATGGGGGATTTGCATCATGACAAATCTGCAGCAACTATATGATGCTATCAAGTCAATATAGACCAGAATCTCTGAGGAATGTTTCCAACACTATGCTGAATCTATGCAACAGAGAGTTAAGTCAGTTCTGAAGGCATAAGGGGGTCCAAACTAGTACTAAAATTACACAAGACCATGACAGAAAGGGCGGACACATTGTTTTGGTATTTTAACAAAGTAATTAATTAAGCAAACTTAAGTAATTCAAATACAAAAGTGTAAGTGCAGAAAACACCATAAAAAAACTAAAGAGACACTAAGATGATGGATAGAATGGTAGCAGCTAGGTGAGCGAGAGAGAGAATGAATTGCCAGCACCAGCTTTATAGTTCAGGAACACAGGACCCAGGTGTTCCCAGTCAAGAGTTTCCTTTGGTGCACAGAACAAAACACTTCAACTTACAAGATAACAGACATCACATGCATTATAGTCCATCAACATGACTTGTAATTTTGATTGATTTTATATTGATGCAGGCTAACATCCAGTGACTTTTCACCATAAGGAGATATTGTTGATGTATTCTTACTATGTTATGCCACCTTTTCGGAGTTAATGACACCACTGATACTTTTACATATCTTTGTGGCATGGGGACAGTGTAAATGAACATTTGTGCATTCTGTACTGTCAGTCCAATTATTTCTGTATTACTGCGATTGATTTTTAGCCATGCTCGTGGTTAGGAATTATGGGTGTGTTGGTCGGTCCAGGCTGAAATCACTTCTTAATGTTGTGTTGTGGTACACACATGTGTAGCACCCACTGGATTAATCTACCCGTTGTTTCCTCCAGTGCCACAAATTGATGTCTACCGAGTAACTTCCAGAGCCACCTATTAGCACTATTAGCACTATCAGCAAGTGATGCTTATTGTTCGCAAGTTCTCTTAAAGTCCTGTATTGGTTGCTTGCTGACTATAACATGCAGCTATTTATAAACTCTGAATGGCTCATTCACCCATAAAAGCCATGAACGAGAGAAGAATTTAATAGTAAAATAGCAGTTTCTCACCTCCTTTGAAAAACATCAGATAGCAAAATTAACAGAAAAACCCAAACCTTTTGTTTTCTGCAATCCCCATCTGTAATATGGGTGGTAGATGTAAATGTCACTGTGGATTATCATTGAAGTTATAAATATTAAATGAAAGATCTTTGCTTACACTGCAGAAACATTCAAAAAGGAGATTAATAGAACTTTAATGATCCCCATGGAGAAAGTGGATATTATCCACACTAACAGTTTCACTTTTGACATTTTCAGCAATGATCCCCAGGTACCATTGCATTATTCATAGATTCAATACAAAACACATATAAAATTCACATGACTCCGTGTTTCTTGTAGGCTAGTAAGCCACGGCTTATTGCCTTATAATGGACTTCTTAAACCATTTCTCTGTTGTTAGAAATATCACCTCTCAGTAGGTTGAGGCCTTTTAATCACACTCCGGCGATGCAGGCCATTGAAATGTAGGGCCAGACTCTTCCCTTCAGCATGCCAACTAGCTTATTGTGAGTCAGGTTTGTAAGTGAATCCATGGGTGGTTGTTCCCTTAAAAGATCCATTTGAATTCAAAGCATCTCAAAGCGTGGCCCTCAGCTATATTTACAGCTTGGATAGCGATCAAATGGGATCCTTTGGGTTCAATAAAAAGGAGCAGAAAACAGCATGTGAAAACACATGAGGGAATGAGTCACTTATTGAGTTTCATGCTTCCTACACATTTTCTGTTACAAAATATATGAGAATTTGTTTACAGCATTACATTTTTGGATTAAATGTAAAGCTTCATATTGATGTGGGAAATGTTCAGTATACAGTTTAGTGACTGTACAATACCAAGAAGATGTATTTCAGTTGTCAAGGATAACTGTTTACATCTGGCTCGAGTGCAAGTGAATCTATTATTCTGCTTCTTCCTTCCCAAATCTAATATATATACAGTTTTCTATAAGGCAACAATTCAGCTTTTCTTTCCTAACAATAAAGTCATTAGACGAGTATTTCTATATTTTTCCAGATAGCTTCTGCTTATTTTCCTTGGTGTATGTTAACCTTGAAACGAAGCATAACTGTTCAGATACACTCACTGGTCACTTCATTAGATATACCTGTCAGGGATCAGAGGAGAATGGCCAGACTGCTTTGAGCAGATAGGAAGGCAACAGTAACTCAAATAACCACTTGTTACAACCAAAGTATGCAGAAGAGCATCTCTGAATGCACAGCACGCAGAAGACCACCCCGGGTCTCAATCCTGTTAGCTAAGACTACAGTTCACAACAACATGAAGGCATGGATCCATCCTGCCTTGTATCAACAGGCACACTTTGACCCCCTTAGTACCAGTTGAGCATCTTTTAAATACTACAGTCTGCCTGAGTATTTTTACTGAGCATGTCCATTCCTTAATGACGGCAGTGTACCCATTATCTGATGGCTGCTTCCAGCAGGATAATGTGCAATGTCACAAAGCTCAGATCACCTCAAACTGGTTTCTTGAACATGACAATGAAGTGGCCTCTACAGTCACTAGATCTCCATCCAGTAGAGCACCCTTTGGATGTGGTGGAATGAGTGAGAGAATATCCAGTGAGCAGCAGTTCTCTGGGTGATAATGCCTTTTTGATATCAGCATCAGCACCTTACTGAACCTATGCTATGAAGAATTAAGGTAGTTCTGAAGGCCAAAGAGGCTCCAGCATGGTACTAGTAAGATGAGACTAACAAAAGTGGCCAATGAGTGTATATTGTTGGTCGTATGTGAGGCTTTAACCCAAGATGTTTACAGAAGAACTGAAATGATGAAATGATGAATGATTTATTTTACATTTCTGAAAAAGTTTTTTGCTTTCTTGCCAAGAGTTAGCTGAGGAAATGCTATAACAGCCAGCTGTCTGTTAGCGTAGCGTAGCAAAAACACCACATGAAGGTGGAAACAGTATGCCATGGCCTAGAAAATCAAAATCTGATGATTTTACACCGGTTAAACAATAATGTACAATTGGTAAAAATTACACAAACACAATTAATTAGTGTAGTGTAGAGGTCTGAGGTAGGGTTTGTTTTTTTTTTACCTTGGACAGAACCAACTAATCAACAAAGATGGCTTTTTATTCATTTATTTATTTATTATGTTAGTCTAACTGACACCCTGTTTGTAGTTTTTTGGCCCAAAACAAGCTATTTAAAAAAAGACAGCCCAACTTATATATTGAATGTATAATTTTACTATATTAGCCTGTCACAGATGATGATACTGTATATTCATGCATATTTGGTTTTTTTTGTTTCTTTGTTTTCTAAACAAAAGTTAATATTGAAAAAATTATTGTGTTAATTAAGAAAAGGTGTTCTCACAATTTTTGTTTACCAGAGTTCAGTCCATTTCCAATGTTCACAAAACTTTCAGCACTGTCTGCGGCACATGTTCAGGTAAAAGACCAGAAGTCCATAAGTTGCTTGTGAAATACATTGCTGAAGAGTTCATTTAAAAAAAATAAAAAATATATATAATTAGCGCTTTTCTTTTTCTTTTTTTTTTTTAAATTTTAATGACTTTGAGCTCATAAGAATCAGAAATCCACTATCTCAGATTATTAAAATATTTCCTAAGATTAATCAAGAAAAGAATTTATGGTACAGAAATATCCAACTTCTGAAAAGTATGTTCATTTGTACACTAAATACTTGGTTGGGGCTCCTTTACCATAAATTACTGCATCAGTGCGGTGTGGCATGGAGGCGATCAGCTTGTGACATTGCTTAGGTATTATTGAAGCCTGCTGTCCTGGTAGATGGTTGTGTTGTCTTTGGACTTAATAAAACACAGTTGACCAACCACCAACAACACCATCAGATGACATGGCACTCCAAATGATGATAGACTGCAGAAACTTCACACTGACTTCAAACACCTTGGATTCTGTGCCTCCAGGACTTTGATTTCCAAATTTACTTTCATCTAAAAAGAGGACTTTGGACCATGGAGCAGCAGCCCAGTTCTTTTTCTCCTTAGTCCAGGTAAGATGCTTCTAAAGTTGATTCTGGTTCAGGATTGGCTTGTTATTAGGAATCCAACAGTTGTAGATCCTTCATTGAAGACGTCTATTTGTGGCGGCTCTTAAATCACTGACACCGGCCTCAGTCCACTCTATGTGAAGCTCTCCCAAATTCCTTAATTAACTTTTCTTGACATTCTTCTCAAGGCTGTGGTCACCCATGTTGCTTATGCACCTTGTTCTACCACACTTTTCCATTGATGTGCTTTGATACAGAACTGTGCAAACTATTAATATAAAATAAAAACACATATGCATGTACATAAGGGATAATATATACAGGTAATGGCCAAAATATTTATTCTTAATTCATTAACAATGTCAACTGTATTTATGTGTTCCCCGAATGGTGCAACATAGTCTATTTTGGTGACTTGGTCTGTAGGGGCAATGGATAGCTTTTCAGGGCTTAATTATAGTCAGGATATCTGGATATCTGATTTGTTTTCTTATTTTCTGCACCACTGTTTAAAGAAGTATATATTAAGGGGGGGAAAGCTAATAAAACCCTAATAGCCAATGGCTTTGAGATCACATTTTGGCAGATGCTATCTGTCTTTGTTTCCCCATATTGAATGTTTACCTGCATGCAACTAAAGCCTATTCAGTCGTGACTGATCAATAGGTGTTGTATATTGTTAGGTACAATAATAAACTTACAATATTAGAAACCCAACGATCCAAGAACCTGCTATGAGCAAGCACTTGGCAACACTGGGGAGAAAATAAAATTCCCTTTAACAAAAAAATTCAGCAGAACCAGGTTCAAGGAGGGCAGCCATCTGCCACGACCAGTTGGGGGTTTGAGGGAAAAACCTGGAGAGAAAAGATGAGAAAAGACGACAAACAATACAACACACAATAGAAATACTTGGCACCGGTAACTGCAGACATGCAGCCCTAGAGACACACACCTGCAAGAAGGTACAGGGAGACAGAGGGCAAGGAACAGACCATGAAAGAAGAGAGAAGACACAAGGTTAATGGCATGCAACAGTGACATATAAATGCATGCAGTAAATTATTATGGAGAAACGCTTCCTGTCTGTGTGCTAAGCTAAGCTAACTATCTGCCAGTTGTACCTTAGGACTTGTGTGTTACTGTGTTTTCTTTGTTTTCTTGGACTGAGGCTGTTGTATCTGAACATTTTATATTTGGCCTCCTCCATAATGACCTTTATACTTCTCCACAGCAGATAGTGAGAAGATATTTTCTCACTCTGTGATTTCTTCTGCCAATGCCATGAATGACAAGAGAGTCATTACTGCATGAGGCGACAGGTTCCACCAAATCACTTCTGAGAGGCAACAGGGAGCATAAAGTCACAGATTTATTTATGGGAATAGTGTGTGAGGCACTGGAAGAGGTGAAAGAGCTTAGATAGATAGATAGGTAGATAGATAGATAGATAGATAGATAGATAGATAGATAGATAGATAGGTAGATAGGTAGATAGATGGATGCTGTTGTAAAAACTTGACAAAAATTTCAACTATGAATGACTTAAAGAATTCAACACAGCTGAATTACTGTCAGTCCTGAGAGTGATGCTTAAGTGTGCACTGGTGGTTTTCTGCTCTGTTTATAGGGTGGCTTCCTCTTCTTATCTCTGCACATTTGCAGGTGCTCTGTCAGAGGCAGATCTCACTATCTACTAATCTACCACAGTGGGGACTCGAGAGCCGGAGCAGCAGAGTTGAGGGCGCAGCAGCACCAGCGACACAACACAAGAAAGCCACTCTTCTCTGGCAAATAACCAAACGATCGATACAAGATAATAACAGATCCGAGTAGTTTTGGAGCTGCTTATCTAAAAAATATGGTTGCTGCTGTTCTGATTTGCTGTATTGGCTTTCTTTTTAAAGGCGTCATAAAATATCAACATGTATTGATACGCCTTAAAATGTTGGTTTTGACAGTGGCAATTGCCTCTTGGAGTGAAGTTTGAAAAGCTGAATCAACAGGAGAATGTACAATACCTATTTTTTATAGAGAAATGGGGGTTTTATATCAAACCCCATATCACCATTAGACATATTTCAAAGATAACTGTGATATAACACTTATTGTTTCCAATTACGTATGAAATATCTGAGAAAATCACAAAATGTAATAAGCCCAGGTACATGCACCGACAGTAATTAAAGAACCTCACGCTGATATTGAATTACCGGCTCTCTACAAGAGGCTCTGGGAGTGATGGGAACAGCATGAGCCCCTTTATGAACCATGTGGAATGAGAACATTCTTCTCAATCAAAACAAAAAAGAATGAATGTGCTTTAAAGTGCTCTTCAACCCCTCCCTTCAGACTCCCAACCTTCACCGGATTTTACCACAGCAAATTGCAGAGGAAAGCACCTGGGCAGAGGAGCGTATACAGCTTTTATTAATCTTTCTTTTTCTCAATTCTTTGACTCCGACAGCTTTTAAGTGAATTGTCTGCTCAGGCCTATGTAGCCCTGTGGAGTCCAGACATAGCCTGCTGAACGCTGTGACATCTCCACTCCCTTCAGCTCTAGTGCTGCAGCCTTCATCCAATTTACCATGAAAGGAATCCAGACAGTCCCATAATATGACCCACGGCTGCTTCGATTGAACACGGTCGACAACTCTGGGCCCAGGCTTTACACACATAACCAACCGGCTATCTACAGAGGACCAATGGCTGCCTGCTACCCATTGATAAGGCCCATTGCCCAGGGAAAGAGTGGACAGGTCCATCTGGCGGTATTTTGTAGGGAAGAGTGCCCCCTGGTGCCTCTGAGCATGCAGCACACTTACAGAGCCAAGTGAGTAGTAAACACATGGCCTTTAACTGTATTCGGGGGTGGTTGTACTGTCAGACACAGATTACAGCAGCGTTTCCTCTGTAATTTCATGCAGCAGCAGTGCTTGTTTCTTTTCTTTTTGTGTATGTGTGTGTGTGTGTGTGTGGTTCCACATCGATTCCCGTGTCAGTCACAGTTATCTTTCCAATGCAGGCGACTGCAGTGAGAATATTTTAACTTCACTTTATCACAATGAAAACATGATTTGTCAGCATTAGGGCTGTGCCTCTGTACGAGGGAAATTAGAAAAAATATATATACATATAGGTACATATAGGTCACTTATATTTTGTGGTTATTAATTTCTCTGTGATACCACACATCATGAATAATGAGAATTAAACGCAAATTAAATGCAGTCAGTCATACACAGGTCCTCTAGTCCATATCTTTTTCCTGGTGAAACCAAATAAACATGCACAAAGGCCGTAGCTTTGACTTATTTTTTCAGACTCATAACAGCTGGGAAGACACCAATGTTGTTTGTCACTAACTGGTTCTATAACACAAGAGATAACACATGAATCTGCAGCAGACAGCAGCTAATAAAATCTGTCTGTTAACTTTTTTCAGTTCTGTCACTTAAACGTTGCCCCAGAGCCTTTGGAACCCATCAAAAATTTGCAAAATAACTCAAATACCAGAGGCAACTTAAGCATCTTTGTAGCTGTGTTGACAGTTTAATTTGAACCAATTTAAAAATGGCTCAGCATCGGAATTTGGCAAAAAAATAAATAAAATATGGTGCATCTCCCCAATCCTTCTGTTCCTCTTTGTCTATGAGAGAGGCTGAGAATAGACACAGAACTGGAGCAAGGAAACAGATATTTATACCTTTATTTACCAGGCTGTATGTTTGTGAGAGTGTGTGTGTTAAGGCAGCTTCTCGACTCTCGTGTTGGGCATGTGTATCATATTTCGGAGAGTATGACAAATTGGGGCCCTCGGCTCTATGATAGCAGGAACCGGGACCATTGAGCTTGCATTATTCATGAGGGCTGGAAATGTCGAGCTGTGATATGGTGCAGACTAGCACAGCAACAGGCGGAATAATGTCAGACTGCATGAGCATAGGAAGTCTGCCCATCTGAATCCAGCCTCTGGAAATCAAGAAGCTTAAGCTATTAATACACCAGTTAGTTACTTTTAACTTTGATTTCACCTGCTCTAAAAGGGTCTTTTAAAGTGAGTTTCTAATGAAGTTCTTTATTCCAAAATATGATCAATTATAATGAATTTAACATATTTGTATATATTATAACGCTCACTTTAACTTCCTAACAAATTGCAGTGTTCAGATCTTAATTGTTAAAGAAACAGTGCCCTCTTGTGGTCCGAAACAAGGTTATTAAATTAACTAAAAATAAAAACTAGGTGTGGATGTCTTTAGTTCTAGTCTAATTGAATTTGGTCAAAAACAAGTTGTGTTTTTATTGTAATATACACTCAGTGGTCACTTCATTAGGTACATTGCTAGTACTGGGTTGGACCCCCTTTGGCCCTCAGAACTGCTTTAATTCTTTGTGGCAGATTCAACAAGGTGCTGGAAACATTCCTGATTTTGGTCCATATTGACATGATAGCATCACACAGTTGCTGCAGATTTGTCAGCTACACATGCATGATGTGGATCTCCCATTCCACCACATCCCAAAGGTGCTCTGTGGAATTGAGATCTGGTGGCTGTGGAGGCCATTTGAGAACAGTGTCATGTTCAAGAAACCCATCTTCTGATGCCTGCTTCGTGATGGAAGCAGCAGCCTGAACCATTGATACAAGGCTGGATGGATGCGTGCTTTTATGGTGTTTACGCCAAATTATGACCCTACCATCCAAATGTTGCAACAGAAATCAAGACTCATCAGACCAGGCAACGTTTTTCCAATCTTAATTGTTCAATTTTGGTGAGCCCATGCGAATTGTAGCCTCAGTTTCCTGTTCTTAGCTGACAGGAGTGGCACCCAGTGTGGTCTTCTGCCACTATAGTCAATCTCCTTCATGTTGTGCATTCAGAGATGCTCTTCTGCATACCTTGGTTGTGACGAGTGGTTATTTGAGTTACTGTTGGCTTCCTATCAGCTCAAAACAATCTGGCCATTCTCCTCTGACATTCTTGCATCAACAAGACATTTTTACCCAGAGAACTGCCACTTGCCAGATATTTTGGTTTTTCGGATCGTTCTCCTTAAACCCTAGAGCTGGTTGTGTGGGACAATCCCAGTAGTTATGCAGCTTCTGAAATACTCAGACCAGCCCATCTGGCACCAACAATCATCCACTTAAAATCACATATCTGCCTCATTCTGATGCTCAGTTTGAACCTCAGCAGGTCATCTTGACCACGTCGACATGCCTAAATGCACTAAGTTGCTGCCATGTGGCAGATTAAATATTTGCATTAACGAGCAGTTGAACCTAATAAAGTGGCCTTCCAGTTTATATTCTGACAATCACACATTCTTATTTCCATGTTGCTTTAAAGCATATTATGAAAACTAAACTTTAAACTAGAAAAAAACTCAATTTAATCTAAACATTTTTAAAGAATAAAACTAAAAAAAAAAACTAAAAAAATTTAAAATTAAAAACTGAAGTTAGAGCAGTAACTGGTCTGAAAGCACAGCTAAGATTTTCAGACTTCTGAAGCATCATATTGCTGGTCCCTTTGGAAAGTAATTCTAATTTTATATGAAGCTGTCTGCCATTGCTGTGTTGCCGCAGGTGATTTTATCTTCCCTGAATCAGGAAAAATATAAATCTCAGCAGTTACAGTGAACAAAGAAGAGATGAATGAAATGTCTGAGTTTCAGGAGAAATAAAAGCAGCATGCATTTCCACAACACTGGCTGGAGGTATTGGCATCAATTTAGTTTTCTTATTATGGGAACTGTAGAATTTTATTAGGAAATGAAACAGCTAATGGAAGAAATGAATGAGGAATCAAATAAATTAGAATACTAAGAGGGAAAATTAGAGTGGGGACTTGCACTATTCTCAGAGCTCAGGGTAACAAGATAATACAAACCAAGTAAATAAAAGCAAGAGGAGACTTCAATATCTCTTTTATTAATTCTGACACTCTGTGGTCAGATAGAAAAGTATGAGCGTTACACTTTTCAAGTTGTTTCCATGACTTGTGCAAACACTAGACGGTATCTGAAGAAAAAAAAAATCCTTGGAAAGAAAAATGAAAAAGACATCAAAATGCAGAAGAAATGAATAAGCGCATTTAAACCTAGGTGTTGATTCTTTATGTAGTTTTATTGATTCCCAGCTTCATATAAACTGGATGTTGAGGCATAAACATAGTACATTTGAACAAAAATATAACCAATATTTACAATTATTGTATTAAAAATACAAAAACAACCGATACATACTCCACCAATTGTCTTTTTAAAAGACATACAGGTCAAAGTAGTACAAGAAAGAATGAAGAAAAGAAGGTCATCACCAGCTAAATGTACATTTCTCACTGACATCACACATCAAACGGAGTAGCAGTTCTACCTACTACACTTATCTTTACGCTTGTACATTTTTGTGCAACTTTTTGTTTTTCAAACTAGGACTCGGCCCGCTAATATGCACATTATCTTCAGAGTTGAATGAAAGTGAATGATGCATGTCACCACTGTATTACAAACAAATTAACAATCCATCTGCAGCCATTACAAAAAAAAAAAAAATACAATAACTAAAGAAACCCAAGGAAAAAACAATTAGAGTGAAGTCACAGAACACAGTGGAAAACACTGCACTCATTCAGCTTTTCTTCCTCAGTCTTTAGTTTCCAAGACTGATCAATGTGATCAGTGTGACTCTGAAGAAAAACGAGAAGT
>VUQS01072008.1:0-23713 GCA_015108495.1 Heterochromis multidens
CACTTTGCAAATCAAAATAAGATACTGTAATTGGCAGTGATCTGCTTCATTTTCTTTTAGCAGTGAAACTATATACTAAAATTGTAGATCCTTGTTTTACTATATATATATTATATATTTTATATATAATAAAATGTAATGGTAAAAAGGTGAAAAAGAGAGTTAGTTCCAACTTTTGTTTTGCAAATGTTATTATAAAAACAATTATTATTATAAAATTATTATAAAAACAAAAACAAGGGGGACAGAGTCAGTCCCTGGAGTGGAGCGGACAGCGAACGCACTACCTTTGCAGAACTATAAAACCAGCTGTAATTAACACACCTGGAGCTCCACACCACAACTGCAGACTGGCCCTCAGCATCACGTCCCTCAGCAGCAAATTGGCTCTTCCAGCTTTCCATCAGGCTACTCAGTTGTATCAATTAGCCAATCTTAATCAGTGCAGGATATAGTCCAGCAGAATATGTAGGTTTACAAACACACAGTGATCTAAAACAGTAAAAAGTTTACACAAAAAATAAAACCTGAATTGTACCAAAACCTTCAACACCCAATAAGAAATTAAAACATGCAAATCACAGCAAACTAAATATTCTGCCTTGTGATATACGGATTGCACCCAACACTGCTTGTGACTGAGAAGTCGCTACCATTTCAACCTGAATGAGGCGCTTTATATTGTAAGGTAAAGACCCTACAATAATACACAGAAAACCCCAACAATCAGACGACTCCGTATAAGCAAGCACTTGGCGACAATGGTAAGGAAAAACTCCCTTTTAACAGGAAGAAATCTCTGGCAGAACCAGGCTCAGAGAGGGATAGCCATCCGCTGCAAGCGGTTGGGGGTGAGGTGAGGGAGACAGGACAAAAGACACACTGTGGAAGAGAGCCAGAGATTAATAATAACTAATGATTAAATGCAGAGTTGTATATTGAATAAAGAGAGGAAAAGAAGCGAAGGATAAACTCTCAGTGCATCATGGCAACCCACCAGCAGCCTAGGCCTATTGCAGTGTAACTAAGGGAGGATTCAGGGTCACCTGATCCAGCCTTTAACTATATGCTTTATCAAAAAGGTTCAAAAAGGTATCAAACGTTTTAGGTCTAATCTTTAAAGTAGAGAGGGTGTCTGTCTCCCGAATCCAAACTGGGAGCTGGTTCCACAGAGGAGGGGCTTGAAAGCTGAAGGCTCTGCCTCCCATTCTGCTTTTAAATATCCTAGGAACCACAAGTAAGCCAGCAGTCTGAGAACGAAGTGCTCTATTGGGGTGATATGGTATTATGAGGTCATTAAGAGAAGAAGGGGCCTGATTATTTAAGGTCTTTTATGTAAGGAGAAGAATTTTAAATTCAGTTCTGGATTTAAAAGGGAGCCAATGAAGAATTGTATCCCTTACTCTTCACTCTGATGTCTGGTTTCAAAATCATCAAGGTGGCGACTGCAAAAATGCTCAGCTTGAGGCTTCACAGTGGACCTCCCAAACCATTTGGTTACATCTCGGTCCTACAAGACTGCTCAAAGATTTCCTATCATTAATTAATACTTCAATTTTAAATATGATCAATCGATCTCTATCACTTGGCTATGTACCACAGGCCTGTTAAGGTGGCATTACTTAAAAATCACTTGACCCAGCTGTCTTAGCTAATTATAGGCCAATCTCCAATCTTCCTTTTATCTCAAAAATTCTTGAAAGAGTAGTTGTAAAACAGCTAACTGATCATCTGCAGAGGAATGGTTTATTTGAAGAGTTTCAGTCAGGTTTCAGAACTCATCACAGTACAGAAACAGCATTAGTGAAGGTTACAAATGATTTTCTTGTGGCTTCTTACAGTGGACCCATTTCTGTGCTTGTCCTGCTAGACCTCAGTGCAGCGTTCAACCCGTTGACCATAATATTTTGTTAAAGAGATTAGAGCATGTCGTAGGTATTAAAGGTACCATGCTGCAGTGGTTTGAATCATATCTATCTAATAGACGCCAATTTGTTCATGTAAATGGGGAGTCTTCTTCACACACAAAGGTTAATTATGGAGTTCCACAGGGTTCTGTGCTAGGACCAATTCTATTTACATTATACAATTGGCAGTATTATTAGAAGGCATAGCATACATTTTCATTGCTATGCAGATGAAACCCAGCTTTATCTATCCATGAAGCCAGATGATACACACCAATTAGTTAAACTGCAGGAATGTCTTAAAGACATAAAGACCTGGATGACCTCTAATTTCCTGCTTCTAAATTCAGATAAAACTGAGGTTATTGTACTCGGCCCTAAAAATCTTCTAGTATCTAACCAGATACTTACTCTCGATGGCCTCCAATAATACTGTGAAGAATCTTTGAGTCCCCAAAAGCTGAATCTGTTCATCTGTTCATCATCGCTTCGTCATTTCATCCAAGTGACTTCTTCAGTCTCAGCTGACTGCAGGTTTCCCCAACCTTATAAACAGTACATTTGCATAATGACCAAAACTAACACCACTGATGATCATGAAACTGACCTTATGGCCCATTGTTAGTCAGTGGTGTTGGTTTCGGTCATTATGCCTAGTCAGTGTCCTTGCTGATGTGGGCCAGTCATAAAATATTCTCAAACCGTCATGGAAAAAGAGTTGCAAAAACCAGAAATCTATATGAGTGTTTTCTTTTCTTTTCTTTCTTTTTTTTTTTGACTTTTTGGATGTGCAACCAGAAATCAGATGCCTCTGGTATTCTGGATGATTACCAGTGGGCATCAAGTGTGTATCATGACAGAGAGCTGTAAACAGGGTGCTTTGGGATGATTAGATCGCAGTCCAACAACAGCTCAAGGTTAAAGACATTTGAATCTCTAGAAAATATCTCAAACACTGAAGCCAAGAAAACCAATAATCCTGCATCATTGGTTTTTGAAGTCCTGTTTTGAAGCCCGTCCTGTTTTGAGTTGACTGTTTCTGCCGTCGGCATGTTGGCTGCAAAAAAGACACAACTCTTGCATGGTAGATTATAGCTCATAGGCTAATGACTTGTAATTCACAACTTGTTAGCCAATGAGTGTGCAGTTTCATACCACAGATAATCCTCCATTTTGAAGCATGGTATAACCAAAAAAATGTACATAACAAACTTGAAATGAGTGACGGAGTCCATAAACTCAGCAGTAAAGTGTTTATAAAGGTCAAGACAGAAAGTTGTTTTCCCACAGACTTCCATAGGACTGGAAGTCTTTTTAAAACCACAACTATCTCCATCTGGTGGCCTTCAGATAGAATGCAGGTTTAAGGCACTTGGACATTGGCTTCTTTTTTTCAACGTGGAAGCTACATCAATGTTTTATACTGTCTGTGGCTTCAGTGCATAGCAACAACAACCAGTCACTCACAAGGCAAGCTAGTAAAGCTTTGATTAGCAATTAGCATGAGCCAAAGTTTAGCTGTTGGCAACTAACTTTCTTCATAAATAACATGGTGATCACTCACTGCAATGATCAGCTTCTCCTTTATTTTTATGTACAACAGAACTGACAAGTGCATGAGTGAAGCCTTATTTAAATTTTAATACCAGATAAACTGACTGAATCTTAGAATATGATGTCTCATTGCTTTTCTGTCTGCGTGGCAAATCGCTTTAGGCCAAATGGTCAGTTTCTTTGGTTACTCAGTTTTTTTATTGGCTGATGCAGGCATGAATACCATTTACAAGGACAACATGACACATATATAAAAAACATTTTTATGTAACACTCTAAAATCTGAAACAATTACTATAATTTTTTTTAATAGTTGATAAACTTGCTGTTAAATTGTGTCCATATGGAGAAAAAAAATCTACAGAGAAGTGGTTCCACAAAAACATTTTTCTATAGTAGTTACTGGATGTAAATCAAGTTGTATGAATATATACAGATACCGCTAAGGGTTTTCACCTTTAGTTTTGTGGGGTGGCTACCACAGATAATTCTCTTAGTTCCCTTGGATCCACTCAGCCAACATATTTGTGTTAAAACTGTCATTACTGTCATGATTTCATTCTCATGAATTATTAGTTGCTATGATTATGATTTCAATTTGAAAATTTTCACACATAGTGATATTAAGGTCATAAAACACAGACTTCAATAGTGATTACGTCTGCTCCACATTAAAGAAAACGTGTGACAGCATGAATCTATTCAAAATGTGGAATATATTAGGAATATGTGCCAGCATCCTTATACCATAATTACCAAGAATTCATCCAGTGCAGATTGTACTTGAAACCTTGTTGCACTCATTTCAGAGCAAGTTATTATTTAAACACACATGAATAGTACAAATCTATTCAGAGGATTGTCAAGTTTAATATACAATAAAAGCCCCAGACTTTCTTTGTGATGTATGGCAATGCTATAGCCAAACACTGATACTCTGAATGCACCTTACCATACTGCATCTACTATTTTCTTTATTAGTTTCCATGGAAATATTTAGAGTGTTTTGTGTATTTAAGAAAAGAAGCACGTGCATAACACACCATCTTCCTCCCAAGATCAGACCCTGAATATGTGTGCATATTTGTAATATATGCAAATCAATCTGATGTTGGCACACGCTTTAAATCAACAAGAAATTCTAAATTGGGTGCCTGTTCCAACATTAGAGATTAAAGGAGAGATTTTTTTTTTGTAGTCGTGTTCAATTTGCATCTTTAAAAGCATTAATTTATCATTTGACCAAGTGTCATTATTTTGCATCACATCTTCTATATTCAGAGCTCCATCACTCACATCTCAGCATGTGTTAATTATATGATCACTGCCTGACAACCCAGCACACAGCTAGGTTACAGATGACGTGGCTGCCCTACATCGAAACGGTAGATGGGCAAGTAAAAGAAGGCATTTCTGTAAATAAGTTATGCATGATGAATATAAATAAGAATTACAACAACTTTACGAGCTTTCGCTAAGAAAACAGTCTGTGAATCAACCATGATTTGTACAAAACGCTTCTCTCAAGAGTGTAATAAATCATGATGAAGTGCAGAGGTACCATGAAATATCTGACACTTAACTGACAGATCTGAATTGAAAATATATTGACTGCTGCTGTCTGATATCCAGTATGTCAGTATGTGTATAGGTGTCTAGGAGGTTATATGGACATTGATTTGCTGGTTGTTTGTGTGTACTGATGTGCACCGCTTGGCCTCAATATTGCCAAGAGCAATACCCCCCAACAACTCAGATATTTGCTGAAGGCTGTCTGTGGTGCCATTAAACCAGTATATAACTACTGTAATGGGAAACAATTGGTGTACTGGCCAATGTAATGATAGCACTAGTTTAATGAACCAAATAACTGGATGAGACCCATGACTCAATAACATTTACTAATATGATTATTTTACAAATTAAAATTCATTTAAAACCATTATCTGCCCCACACTGAGTATTTTAGTTAACTCCCACATGACTGAGACATTGCTTGAGTGATTAGATAGAGAAAAATACCTAAAAAAAAAATCAAACTAACCCGACAACAAAAGCATGAGCTCAGCGCTTCTAACCAGAAAGGATTTATTGTGACGGGGAGGTGGCGAGGCAGACCTTGAGCCCTGACTTTCCCTTCAGGTCTCCTGCAGTCATTTCTCCTGGGGAGAACCTGCCCAGTAGGTTGCCAGATGAAAATGTGTTAAGGTAAACAATACAGCCAAGCCTCGTCTTAAGACGCGACCAAGATCAGCCACGGTTTCAAACTCACCGCACACATTGAGCTATGTAAACCCTACACTCTAGGTACCAGGTAAGCCTGTGCCAGCAGCCAGCCAGCTAAATCAGCCAGGCGTGTGGATAAGGGTGGTGCAGTGAGACAAGATATTTCTTCTCTATTTTAGGCAGCTTCCTAACAAGCGTACTCAGACAGGGCTGTAGGGGAGCTGGGTAGCTGCTGAGCCTGGCACCACACAAAGCCCAGAACAGAGCAGCCAGCGGGGCTAACAACCATCAGCAGCCCAACCAGCTGCTGCTGAGTGCCCCAGTCCAGGCACCAACACTCCAGGGACAACAGCGATCAATAAAACCCACAGCCCTGGAAGATATGCGGGAAGAAATGTGTTGAGGCAAAACAGGCTCATTTAAAGCTAAACTGTCCTATCAGTGGGGTTAGAGGAGCATGCTGAATATCTCTCCAGAGAGCAGGGAAGGAGGGGATGTTACATTCACTCTAAGAGGCTTTTGGATGGTCCGCAATTTGGAAGGTCAGAGTAATTGGCCAAATGAGGGTTAGTTCTGAACCAAGAGCATGTCTACATGTGTGTGTCTGTGTGTGTGTGTGTGTGTGTGTGTGTGTGTGTGTGTGTTTGTGTGAGTGTGTGTGCATCCTGTCTGTATCCTGTAGAGGAAGAGAAAGAAAAGCAGTGAAGAAAAAAAAAGTGAAGAAGAATTGAAGAAGGTGCAAACATCTGTTCAGTCACATGGGTGATTTGACAGCCAGAATGATAAGTCTCACTCCGTGGTGCCAAAACATGATGGGGGTTTTGAATATTTTAACATGAAGTGGCCTTCTATTGAGGAGATTTGAATGTTTCACCTGGAATTCTTTTCATTATTCATATGTTTTTTTGGAGAAAGAATACCGGTTCTTCAGTACCAAATAGATCTCCTGACATTATATAGGATAGCTTGTCTCAGTGCAACTGCAATTATCGGCTCTGACTTATCACGGTATGAACTTTAAATGCTTTACCGATTCTTAAACTAAATTTATGGTTTAATATCAACCTGCGTATCTGCTATAACTGTGGCCATTGTGGCTCGTTGCTCGGTGCTTCTCTGCACATACCACCTCCTCAGTATAAAGCCAGAAAAATGAGGACTCATGCAAAAACAATGAATATTGAGGCAAGTTTTTATGATTCTGCAGCTTTCCAAACAAACATTATTTTTCCATGAATTGTCTTGAGTGCTTATCTTCAAGTCCGGCCCAAAGTAAACACAGCAAGTAGCCCCCTGTAATAGCCAGTCCAGCTAACTGCATAAAGATATAATTTCAGATCAGTGTGCCAGCTGAACTAATCACCCCGCATATTAATCTGTTTACATGTGTGAGGCTGACTTCCCCTGCGGTTACGCTATTATCCTGTGGGTGGATCACAAGCCATTTCGCTGATGGTCAGCCATATTTATTCAAACTGGCGTAAAGAAATGAGGAGCTAAATCAAAGTAAAAATGAAAAAAAGGAAGAAGGAGGCAGAAACAGGAGGGCAGCAGGACCACCCCCAAAAGTCAGCGGTGCTTATGAGACTGCTGTTTCTCGCTTTGAACAGCCAACAGAGAGAGAGCATTTTTGCTGCAAACCTGGACCTGTTGATCCCAGATCTGAAAATATTTGTCTCCAATGAAAAAAAAAAAGGCAAAGGCCCGCTGGGTCAAATGGTCAGCTCTCTGCAGGGTAAGGAAAGGCAATTGAGACAATGACAATGCACTGCTGTGCAAAGGAGCATAGCACAACACAATAACTATGGCACTACCTGAGTATCAATATTAAAGTAACAATAGTATCAACATTCTAAACAATTTAAAAGACACATAGAGCACATTTAAAGCACATTTACTGTAAAAGCACAATGAGTCACAAAGGGGAGGAGTGCACAGACAATTAAAAAGCAGTACTCAAGGGCAGTCCTATGTGCAAATAGACAATAAACCAATTGCAGCATGCATTTAGCAGCGATACAAAATGAAAAGTGCGATATGCCCCATACCCCTTGTGCAAACAAGTAACACAAGGGGCATATTGGTAGATGTCTAACAGTATATTTCTTTATGCGTGTATTTGTGTGTCTGTGTTGTAGTGGGTGTGTAGGGAGCATGGAGGGTGGGGGTTGTCAGACCATTCTCAACAGTTTGACAGCTTTGGGAATGGAAGAGGCTGTTTTTCAAACCTTGTGGTGCGTGCATGTACTGCCTTACCAGTTTGAAGAGGTGGTGGACAGGGTGCATCGGGTCACAGATGATGTTTACAACATGTAAAAATGCTATGGTCCAGCAATAAAAACTACCATTGGGTTAGAGATTTTCCCTGCACCCACTGGGATTTGAAATAAAAGCAGCAGATTAAAGAAAAAGTTACAGACAGATTACTCGCTGCAGGTAAAGAATGAATGAATGGGACATCTTTGTGTTTGTTTCAGTTGATGTACGGAGCAATTAACCACAAGTGGAGCCTCAATCATCTGGATTTAGTCAATAAAGACCAAGCAGTGTGAATCTTGCCTTTTTTCTTGCAATTCAGAAACTTTGCTGCGACTCCTCGAGCACAAACACATGGCAAATGACAGTGATCCCGATGTATTTAGCCATAATGGCTTCTTTGTGTGCATACTTACAGACTGAGACGCAACTGTTTGAAGTGATTCATGTATAAATCATGTTTAATTGGACGGCTGTAATAGAGGTTTGTACTGCTTCCTCCAATATACATTTGAATTCTCATTTTCATGAATTACCACTAAAGAGATTGCAAGTGCAAAGTTAGCACAACCATTAAACCCACAAGTGCCACGTTTATGGGAAATCCATGATGCTGAAATGAAACTGAACAATGCTTCAAATGTTTAGATCTTTCAAGTTATAGAAGAGCATTATATTTCGAAAAAGAAGGTATTTAGCCTCACAAATCTAGCAGATCTCAAATATATGTTCACATATTGAGATATGTCTTTGTGAGTTTTCTGATTTACATGCATAAAAAAACCCTTAAAAATAGCCAGATCTCTAAAAAAAATTTTATGTTTAGAAAGATGGCTTCAAAATTGATCAATTCATATATATTCCTACTATTTCTACAAAGGTAGCTGAAGTTTTTTTTTTGTTTGTTTTTTTTTTTACTAAATTTGCATCTAATCATTAGTTTTTCTGCAGAAAAATGGATGTAAGGAGCTATGAGATGGCTAAGTTTGAGTCCAATTTCAAAAACCTAGGATTGTGTTTGCTGCTGATTTAAAGAAAAACATCGGAGCCACTTGTAATTGTAAAGATGATTGTGCCATTAGAACTCTTAGATGTTTGATTTATGCTATTTGCATTCATTCTCCTGCAGGCACGCTTAAGATTACTTAATTGTTCAGTAAACCAAAGTGTAGACTTCTTTGACCTTCTGCTTTTGGTATTAGGAGGTTCATCAGAATCCAGATGGCTGGTTTGGTGTGTCAGTGATGCAGGTTTTTTAAACAGGGCTTAATACTGCAGCCAAAGGAGCCAGGACCTAAGGCAATAAGTGCACTCAAGCAGTGCAGGTAAATACTTCCTATGAAAACTGCTGACAGTATGTTCTGTGGCTCATCTATTCTCTATAAAAGAGATGTTGTGGTTGATTTTTTAAAGAAATATTATTTTTCAGTTTACAGACAAGAACGCCAATACTCTTTTATGATCAGCGACAGCAAGAGTCGGAGCCTTTCTTCATCAACACCTTACACAACAGCAGTGTGGTGACAGTTAAAGGAAAGCTCATGGATGTGGCTAATTTAGCTAATTTAGATCTGCTGGGATGCAATCATCTGCATCCTGCATAAGAGCAGTTACTTCTTGCGTTGCCACTTGAAAGCAGTGTTGTGCAAGTTTGCTCTTCGCAAGAGCTCAGTCAGTTCACAAATTTCACAAAAATGCACAATTTTGAATGGTGTGCTAAGTTTGTGTTCATTTCTTTCTTTCTTTTTTTTTAAATGAATGTCCTTCACTGTTTGAGCTGAGGATGAATGGGTTGTGGGAGGTAAGGGATGAAAAAATTAAACTCCTTCTATATTCCTATTATATTCCTTTTCAGAATATTAACCACATTTTCATGTTTGCCGAGTCAGTACAATGCCTTCTATCCACCATCCACCCGTCACAGAATCAAACAGATACATTTAGCAGCTTCACAATGCTGCTTTAAGAAGAAAATTACTTCCTCTTTGGCACCGAACAGTGACACTAGACACTCAGAGTAGAGTCATCTAATATGGGATACTACACAGTAATATTAAAATCACCTTTATAAAGCCAGCATAGAGGCAGGCCTCTCAGACGCAGCATCTAAAAGTCTGAGAACATAAATGCATAAAAGAAAATTATTTGAATGTGAAACAACTGAAATAGGAAGTAGAAAAAAAAGGGTTATTTTGTAACTTGGGTGAACTGACTTACAGATACTACAGATCTGTGAAGGAAAGTTGAGCACCTTACTGGAACAAAGCCAAAGGAGTCAAGCGTCCCATGTGTTGTGAATATAATAAGAGGACACATATGGCTCACTTTGGATAAAATCTGTATATCTGCAAGTGTGCGAAGAGACTCTGAGCGTGTGTGCGTGCGAAGAGCGCATGCGAGATGTGGCACTCGTGGCAGACCACAGACCTCGCGCTGTCATCCTCTGTTGAGGAGGCGCGACTGAGGTGACATTCACGTCCCCGGTAATTATCAGGACTATGATGTGGGAACATTAATGATGTATGAGGGCCCAGCGAGGGGTGAGAGCCGCGGCTTCACAGGGCCTCATTACTAAGAGATACCACCAGCGAGAGATACTGCACTGCCACACCCAGCCTGGACTCTACTGAGCATTCTCCAACACTTCACTCTCAGTTTTGCTCTGTTTTGTTACTGCTGCTGTCACACAATAAATTAGCATCCAACACCGACACCGAGGTGTTTATGTGAACGCATCTTGCTGCCTCTTTCCAACGGGGTACCAGGGCGAGGCAAAAATCTTGAATTAACAATGTCAAATTTAAGGAACTCAGTCAGAATGTCAAATCGAGAACTTTGATCCTCGCAGACCTCAATTTTGCCCCCTTGTAACTAGAATGGACAAGATGTCTGATTATCTCTAATTAAAAATGATTAAGCACCTACTTACTGCAGTCAATGACCATTGACTTAGGGGAATGCTGATGTGGTGAGTGTGGTCCTGTTTTGGGTTAATTCCAGCAAGCCTTCAAATTTCTCATTTCAAATCAGAGAAGGTGCTCATTGACCAGATTTAAATCATTAAAGCCATCCACTTCTCTCCTGTAGGGGGATTATAGATCTCTGGGCTCCCCGTGCTGTCTGCTTCATGCATGCTGAGCAGAGGGAATGGGGAATGGAGCCAGTGAATGTGAAAAACGAATAAAGGGTTCAAATAGAAAATAAAGAGAGAGGGAATAAAGTCGATTACATCTCTAGATTGTCAAACATTTGATCACGAGCCAAAATGGGAGATCAACATGAAAGAAGGAAGAGTCAACATCTCTGTGCATCGCAGAGTTAAACACAGGATAAAAGGTGATAATGTATTTTGCAGGCTGATGAAAGTTCCACTGTGGTGGTTTTCTTCTTCTTCTTCTTCTTCTTCTTGTTTTTCTTTTCTTTCCTTTTCCTGAGTTGTAGTACAGGTTCTTGGAGAGATGTCAGCCGACTTGTCTAGCTGTCACAATCCAGAGGGCACGTGCATGACTTCGTGTCTAATCAGGTGTGGTATCCATGGAAACTGAGGTAGCGGAATGTCATGTACAGCATGTCGTCTAGCAGTGCTCTTGGCAAACACTGAGGCTGCGGGACTCGTGGCCCACATAGAGCACGTTAGCTATGTTCAGCACAACACACCCGTCACAAACACGCCACCAAACTCAGCTTCTCATAATAGAGGCTTCTAACCTGCTTTAGACATTATTATATTAGGATCCCCTAGGCTGTATTCCAGCTACAGATAAAAAAGAAAAATCAAATTCCTCACAAGTGAATGAAAACAAAACAGAGCACCAATAATAGATATGTTTATAGATGTAAGTAGTCTAATATTTCTTAGTATCTCATATACCACAATCATATATAGCCAACATAGCTGTATAACCTTTATTATAGCATTTCAACACATTACTGTGAGGTTTACCATGTTCATCATCTTTAGCATGTTAGTAATCTAACATTTGTTAATTGCCACAAATCACAAATGAGGTACAAGCTACATTGATCAGAATCACAATAATAATACAGTAATGTAAAGAAAAGAAAGAAGAAAAATTCAATCTAATGGCAAACACTGTGACTTTTTTCCCCCAAAATTTGTGCCAATGTGTAAAAATTGGAAATTACCCACTGGGGAGCTGGAGGAGAACTCATAATGTCACCAAGTTTAGACAGTTCATCCTCTAGAGACGAAGGCCCTACACTACGAAATGAGCTCAGAATACCCAGGGCATCTTTCCGTTATCTGGATTCACTCACCCTAACATCGGCAGGATGAACAATAATTTATAGTCCCGCAAATGTGCCCATCTGCATACACGTTTCTGTTCGGACAGCGAGCGGAGAAGGGTTTTAGCCCATTGCAGACATGCTCCGTGCAGTCCTCCAAAATCCCAACTGCCCGTCGCTTGAGGTGGATTACCTATGCGTCTTCTGAGAGCTGACTGGCTGAAAAGTGGGCTGAAATAGGGAAGGCAGCGACAGCGGAGTTCACCAGGAAAGGGAGAACTGCGAAATTGCAGTGGACACTTTTCATTGTTTTTAACACTTGGTTTCACTTCAGCTCTTTGTATGTTAGAACTTTGCTCTTCTCCGCAGCTGGCTGATGGACCAACAACAGTACACCCAAGAGTGGCCACAGACCAGTTTGTGCAGGACAACAGATGCTCTCTGCAGGTAGACGGGCCATTCCCTGGCCTGCCGGTGGACTGCGAACGCCCTACCCCTCCTGAAACATAAATTCCACTTAAGCGAAGCTGGTTATCAACTTGTTAAGTCAACTCAAGGTTTCCCCTGCACGTTCACATTAAAGAAGTGGTGCTGGCAACATCTGACCAATCACAATTATTAATAACTGTAGAGCAGAGCAGCTGATTTTACAAAGGAAGATGAAACTATAATAGAAAAATATGAAGGGGTTAAACACACAATACAGGCTGAAAGCAGCACAGCTGCTACAGACAGAGGTATGATTGTGAAGGATTATAATCACGTATATGTTTAAATGTGAATAAGACAGTGTTCGTTTTTATTCTTTCAGCTAACGGTTTGGTGTTTAACGGTTTGAAGCTAGGCTACGTTTTTGATATAAAATCCACAAGTACAAATAGGTGCCCTGTTTTAGGATCATACACTATAATGCCAAAAGTATTCGCTCGTCTGCCTTCACACGCATATGAACTTGAGTGACATCCATTCTTAATCCATAGGGTTTTTAATATGATGTCGGCCCACCCTTTGCAGCTATAACAGCTTCAACTCTTCTGGGAAGGTTTTCCACAAGGTTTAGGAGTGTTTATGGGAATTTTTGAACATTTTTCCAGAAGTACATTTGTGAGGTCAGACACTGATGTTGGATGAGAAGGCCTGGCTCGCAGTCTCTACTCTAATTCACACCAAACTTTACACTTGGCACAATGCAGTCAGTCAGTCAGTCTGCATACCGTTCTCCTGGCAACCGCCAAGCCCAGACTCATCCATCAGATTGCCAGACGGAGAAGTGTGATTCGTCACTCCAAAGAACACGTCTCCACTGCTCCACCATCTTTGCATTGAGCTTGATGATGTAAGGCTTGGATGCAGCTGCTCGGCCATGGAAACCCATTCCATGAAGCTCTCTACACACTGTTCTTGAGCTAATCTGAAGGCCACATGAAGTTTGGAAGTCTGTAGCTATTGACTCTGCAAAAAGTTGGCGACCTCTGAGCACTATGCGCCTCAGCATGCACTGACCCAACTCTGTGATTTTACATGGCCTACCACTTTGTGGCTGAGTTGCTGTCGTTCCTAATTGCTTCCACTTTGTTATAATACTACTAACAGTTGACTGTGGAATATTTAGTAACGAGGAAATTTCACGACTGGACTTGTTGCACATGTGGCATCCTATCACAGTACAATGCTGGAGTTCACTAAGCTCCTGAGAGCGACCCATTCTTTCACAAATGTTTGTAGAAGCAGTCTGCAGTCTGCATGCCTAGGTTCTTGATTCTTATACACCTGTGGCCATGGAAGTGACTGGAACACCTGAATTCAATGATTTGGATGGGTAAATGAATACTTTTGGCAATATAGTGTATGTTAATGCTCACACAACAATAAAATTGTTGTAAAATTGTTTGCAGCCAAGAGAAAAAAATCAGAAGCAGAAATAAAATTGTGTATAAGAATCTATATTTATCACTGATGCTGATCAGGGAGACACAAAGACTTTTGATGTTTTCCATTTGCCTCAGAAGTCAAATGTTGGAGCTTTTAATGATGTCACTCTTGAGTTGAGCACATTCCAGTAGTTGGAAAGTTGGAAAAGCAAGGAAAAACAGGATTTGTTTTGCTTCTTAGCAAGGTAGAGCAATTCATGCATCACCAGCAAAACAGTGCAATGTTTGTTTTTGTGCACTTAAAAATACTGCTGCAGCACATTGATTGATAGAGCCTGGTCAGTGCTCTGTGTATGACTCATTTATCACAAATCATAAATACACAACAGTAGTTTAGATTGCAAGTTTTACCCTTTTACTAATCTTTACATGCACTGCCGCCATCTTGGATTGTCAAGTCGGGGTTGGTGGGGCTGCTTTGACTTTTTGAGTTGGAAGTCTGACTTGAGGGGCCGTTTCAGTTGAAAGGCTCGACTTCTGACGTAAACATTAGACCCTCCTACCATCAGTGCACAGAGGTCTGAGGGTTTGAATGGGTCTGAATGGTGAAATTTTTCAGAGAATTGATTGATCAATAGGCAGTGACTTCATACCTGTTGATCTTGAGTCTTATGTGTTTGCAGCATAAGTTACCATGGTGATGTATCACCATGGTAACGGCATTTGTATTACAGAAAACCCAGATTTTACCCTGAAGTGACCTGGATAAGACGAAATTAAGAGTTTATTTTAGATGGTTGTGGCAGATTAGTTGAAATGGAGACTGAAGTAGGCTGAAAGCAAGACTGGCTGAAATGGACTATGGTCCTGAAACACAGAGAACAAAATTCACTATAGAATCAGATCAATTCACTGAAGACTAGAGACTTTAGCTGGCATTGTATGTGTATTACCAGTTTAGCAGATACAACACAAAGTGGAGGAGAAGCCAGGGCTGAAATGCTGCAGAGCCTGATTGTGGATTTATTTCAGGTGCGCAGACTGATTGCGAAGCAGGTGATGATTAAGTGTCACACCCAGTCAGATACAAAAACAGACACACTCACAGGACAAAATGAGAATCATAAGAGAAACAAGAAAGGAGAGAAAAATACCACACAATCTCAACAGTGAAGTGACAGAAGCAAGACTATGATAAAATGCTGCAGGTGTTTCAATATGAGCCAGAGTGGTGATAATAAAATATCCAAACAATGATAGCAAGTTTTAGAGACTTTGACAATTGCAAAGCCATTTCCACTGAAATGTTTGTGTCCACAAACTTTACAGTCACTGGTGTAGGTGTACAGCAGTGGATAAAAATTTGTCAGCAAGATTCTGAACACAGTGCTTTCATCAAACAGCCAGGTAGGGGGAGAAAAAAAAAGGTTCTTTATATATTTGTGTTTGGATAACACCTAAGAGGACAAGGCTATTGTCTAAAAAACACACCATATTACTACTTAGGTGAAATAGTTTGAATCTCAATGTGGAAAATATCCACAACAAATTTACTCCCAGCAAGGTTCAATTGTTCCACTCCATAACCGAGTACAATTGCTTTCTGATTGTCCTCATGTGCTCAAATGAGTCAAACTAAGGTGAAAACCACTGCAGGGTTTCATTCGTAAACAAACTAATTCACTCTAAACACAAAAAACACTCCACAGTTCCTCCGGATACTGCTAACACATTACCATTTAGTAACACAAAGACTGTGCATTGCTAACAGAGAAAATGGTTTTAACATTGTCAACAAGGTTATAATCATTTTAATCTCTGCTGACGCGTGTGACCATAAATTTAAAAACACCAGCCTCAACAATAAAATCTAAGGAAACAAAGGCCCATGAAAGACTAATGAAAATTGAGGGGTATTCTGTACTAGTTTTCATCACAGTTACTACAATTTCATCAGAAATGGATCTTAGCAAACACACAGAACACGTCTCCAAGTGACATTGCCCAAACGAGGAGGAAAAGATTCTGTAAAGTTAATTGAAATGCACTGCATGCTGGGAAGTACGCCAGTGAGCATAATTAAGATGTTCTCTCAACTTACAAGTTAAACTCACAGGAGTTCTGAAGCTGATTAGTGGCAAGATGAAACTGACAAAAGTATGAATACGAGGTTACTCGCTGATTAAGAATTAATCATTTCCATGATATTGTTTTTACATGTGATGTGTAGAGCAGCAACTCATGTTTTTTGAGAAGGCATTAGAAATTGAAATTCAGTAATTACACTTACTAATATTAGTGACACCTGACAACTTCAGAATTTAGGACCTGTTTGCTATTTTACAAGGAGATGGGAGAAATGTAACTGCATGCAACTCCAAGGATGTCTCATTTACATAGTGTGTTGTCTTAACTGCTTGCCATTATTCAGCTGCTTTGTATTGTACAAGATATGAAACTCAGGACTACTGCAGCGAGGCTAATTACTTGTTTATGATGGGTAAATATCTTGAAACCTTAGGCTAGCTGCTTAGTAACTGGAGCATCTTTTTTAGTGCTACTTTCCCCCCTGTTACCTTTGCAAGAGTATATGCTCAACAACAATCACATACAATTAAAGTTGCCATACAATACAGTAAAAAAAACAAAAAAAAAAACAAAAAGAGTATGCAAGTCTTTCAATTCTAAGGTTTTATATATCAGGACAAAAAAAATTATCTGGTCCTTAACAGGTCTTAAATTAGGTAAATACAACCTCAGATGAACAACAACTTATAAAATATTCATAGTGTCATTATTTATTTAACAAAAATTAAGCCAAAATGCAGAAGCAGTGAAAGATAAGAAAAACTATGTACACCCTTACTGCTTCCATGGAAATTAAGAAGGTAAGTAGCACCCAGGTGATGCTAATCAAATCAGATCTACTGATCATCAGCAAGTGTGAACACCTCTATAAAGCAGATGTTTTGGCAGCTTGCTGCTCTGGAGCGTTCAGGTGTGTGTCAACACAATGCCAAGGAGGAGCAATGATCTTAATGAAGCAACTGTTGCTGCCCACAAATCTAGAAAGGGTGATGAGGCCATTTCTAAGCAATTTGAAGTCCATCATTCTACAATGAGAAAGATTATTCACAGGTGGAAAACTTTCAAGGCAGTTGCCAATCTTCTCAGGAGTGGACATTCCAGCGAACTCACCCCAAGGTCAGACCGTGCAATACTCAGAGAAACTGCAACAAACCCAAGAGCTACATCTCAGACTCTACAGGCCTCAGTTAGCCTGTTAAATGTTATCCTGTTAAACCCCAATGCCCCCGGTATCGGGGGCAGGAGGTGGAACGTCTGGTTTCACAGGCTGTGCTGCCGGGTCTGTTATGTAAATATAGACATGTGTGGCATCGACAGAAACGTCAGAATCTCAGCTAAAAGCTCACTAAACCATTTCAGTGACCACCAAACACAGCTAAAACAACAAACAATTAAAGAGCAGGTGAACAGATTCCTCAACAAAATGCTAGCACAAAGCGCGGATTCCCCCTTTCATCCGACCCGATGTACACGGACAAGCAACATCTTTGTTGAAAGCACAGTTCTCACAGATTCCAAAACTGCAAGTTTTATGACGCTCAGAACAAAATTCACTGAATCAGCAGCAAAAGAAGACCAAAATTACGCTTTGCGTTTGAAAAGCATTCTCATGAAGCTAAAACTATTTCCTGCACAGCTCCATCTCCCAGTGTGTGTTAAGAGCAGTTTCCAGTCACAAATCGCTATTTTCTGCCTTATTCGCTTATTTATTATGCATCAGTTTCCCGTTATGTACAGTGTTGTCGTCTGCTTTTTTCCCCCTTTTTTTTTTGCAAAAATGACCTCCGACAAGAAAGCCTAATTTCTGCTATTCAACTCCGAAGACATTTTCACAGATGGTGCCAAACTGTGCCAAATTGCTAAATGCTTAGCTATGTCTCTGTTTCACTTCAGCAGCATCGATCTTTGCACAGGTAATGTCTATATGTTGATTCATGGTTTTCTTCAGTTTTTGATCTACTGCAGCATATTCTCAGAGGGGTTATATGCTATAAAAGACAAAAAAGAAAAAAGAAAAATTCCTTCATATTTTTCTGTGTTCCATCCTTAGTTACTTTGACACAATAACATCTGCTGTGACGCTTACACCTCTCACAAGTCTCACAAGTGTTAGCTTTATTTTGATACCAAGGTAGTTTACACAGAGTTTGTAATTACAGAGAAATACTCAATTCACTTTGGGCAAGTCATTTTCAAGCAGAAACCTCAGAAAGACCCTTGGGGCATAACAGGTTAAAGTTCATGAAAGTACAATTAAAGAAAGACTGAACAAGTATGACTTGTTTGGAAGGATTGCCAGGAGAAAGCCTCTTCTCTTTAAACAGATGGCAGCACAGCTTAGGTTTGCAAAGTTACATCTGAACAAACCACAAAACTTATGGAACAATGTCCTTTGGACAGATGAGACCAAAGTGGAGATGTTTGGACATAATGCACGGTGCCGTGTTTGGTGAAAACCAACCACAGCATATCATGCCAACTGTCAAGCACAGTGGTGGAGGGGTAATGATTTGGGCTTGTTTTGCAGCCACAGGACCTGGGCACCTTGTAGTCATTGAATTGACCACGAACTCCTCTGCATACCAAAGTATTCTAGAGTCAAAGTTGAGGCCATCTGTCTGATAGCTAAAGCTTGGCCATGTAACAAGACAATGATCCCAAGCACAGCAGCAAATCTACAACAGAGCAGCATGTGTTGTTGTTGTATCTGAGGTTGTATTTACCTTGTAAGAACTGGTAAGGACTAATAATTTTTATTATGTACCGATATGTAAAACCGTAGAACTGATTGAGGGTGTGCATTCTTTTTGCCATGACTGTATATACAACAGATATACATAATACACATATACAGCATAAGTAGCATTAGAGGGAACTAACAGAATTTTTAGCAAATAGATTAAATACATTACTCCAACAGAAATAACTGTTGTTTTGGATCCTAAAAAAATTCTACTTATGTTTCTTAGTCTGACTTCTTCTCATTTTTATGAGAATGATGGCACATGGACATCAAGCGTTGCAGAGCTGCACAATCTCAGCTTGTTGCAGAAACCAGGCTTCTCTGCAGCAAGGACATTGCCTTATCCTGTTGGCTGGGGGAGTGGCATGTTGCAGGCAAGAGATGGTAAGAGCAATCGCTGCGGTTACTGTTTTATTCATTGAGTGACTGTCCTTCAACATAACTGACAAGAGGTCAGATTCAAAGACTTTATGTGAAAAAAATATGATCAGTGGGCTATGTTACCTTGTCTCCTGGGTTTGATTGACTCACCATCCCTTCTTGAGGTACAAAGTGGTATTAGGTGATGCATTACAGCATGTGGTGCCAGCTAGTTAACAAGCCAACTTCAGTGTCTCTGCAATACAGTAAACATGCCTTTATATAAAATGTGTAAATTGTTAATATTCTCTGAACAATATTTGGTGATTTTTGTTTCATTTGTGAATCTGTTTTTAATCATTATTTCTAATTATGTTTAATTATGCTTTTAATTTTGTTCTCTTGCTGTTTTGCAATTTTGTTTTCCTAATTGTTTTATTGATTGTTGTGCAGCACTTAACCACAATGTCTCTTTTGCTTAAATGTGCTATTTAAATAAACTTGACTTTAAAACAACAGTCCTACATATTGCATCTTCAGTGCTCCAGGAGCGCCAAGATCCAATTGGTGGTTCATTTAGCTCTTTTAGTAAGCTCTGTCATACACAGAGCCTCATTTTAAGTGCTTTTTTGTGCTCACATCACTAATTTCACATCACCATCTAAACTCACATTTTTTAAATGAACAGTTTAACTACAAATTTTCTTGCAATGGGGCATTTTATATTATGAGGAAAGAGGGTTTTTACAGTAGCAATACCAAGTAACACGATTCTAGGATTGCAGATACTGATCATTTTTATTGTTGATGATTGAAAAGTTGATGTGTTAATGTGCAAGGGATTAGTCAGAATTTATGTTAATGCATTGTTGATGGGCTAATTATGAAAGTGTTTTAATCATTGACAAAAAGTTTGGATGTGTAACTTGAGATATTTCCATTCATAGTTTTATTCTTTACCACTATTTTCTGCTGATAATTTAATTAATGCAGAGCACCAATAATCTATTGATAGAAAAACAGCAATTAGTGTTTCTCAACTTGTGAGACCTGAAACAATCTGATGATTTTAATGGTTTTAATGGTTTTTCAACAAATATCATATACATATCAGAAACATATTTTACAGAGTTATTATGTATCTTTAGTCTCTGTATTAAATTTTACACTCACTGGACACTTTTTTTTTTTTTAGGTATAGCTGGGTTGGACCCCCCTTTTTCCTTTGAGTACAGTGAACTCATTGTTGTGTTCAAGAACCCAGTTTGAGATGACCTGAGCTTTGTGACATGGTGTGTTATCCTACTTGGTCGTGGTGGATACACAGTGATCATAAAGCGATGGACACAGTCAGCAACAATACTCACTAAGCTGTGGCGTTTAAACGTTGCTTAATTGGTACGAAGGGGCCCAAAGTCTGCAAAAAAATATCCTCCACACAGTTACACCACCAGCACCAGCTTGAATCACTGATACAAGGCAGGATGGATCCATGACTTCATGTTGCAGCAGAAATCAAGACTGATCAGACCAGGCAATGTTTTTCCAATATTCTATTGTCTAACTCTTGTGAGCCCCTGTGAATTGTAGCCTCAGTTTCCTGTTCTTAGCTGACAGGAGTGGCACCTGGTGTGGTCTTCTGCTGCTGTAGCCCATCTGCTTCAAGGTTCAACTTGTTGTGCATTCAGAGATGCTCTTCTGCATATCTTGGTTGTAACGAGTGGTTATTCGGGTCACTTTTGCCTTCCTATCAGCTCAAAGCAGTCTGGCCATTCTCCTCTGATCTCTGGCAACAACAAGACATTTTCACCCAGAGAACTGCTGCTCACTGGATATTTTCTCTTTTTCAGACCTTTCTCTGTAAACCCTAGAGATGGTTGTGTGGGAAAATCCCAGTAGATCAGTAGTTTGTGAAATAGTCAGACCAACAACCATGCCACGTTCAAAGTCACTTAAATCATCTTTCTTCTCTATTCTGATGCTTAGTTTAAACTTCTGTCATCTTGATCATGTCTACATGCCTAAATGCATTGATTTGCTGCCATGTGATTGGCTGATTAGACATTTGCCTTAATAAGCAGTTGAACAGGTATACCTAACAAACCGACTGGTAAGAGTATATTGGTATTGGTACAGTATTTTGGTTGGAGAAAATATTCAACTAGACATAAAAAAATATATATATTTTTGTTTTTTGCCCTCTATAGCCTAAAACCTTTCTGACTTCTTTGCTTTGTCCATTTTTTTTGTCTCAGCTGTTGTGTGATGTGGATAGTCCTCCTGTGCTGGAGACTCTGAATATTAAATGTAAATCCAAGACATAACCATGAAAAGAAAGGAAAATTGGAGTAAATGAGCTTCTCTTAATTGTATATGTGTGCACAGTATATAAAACCTTAAACGGGTAGTGTGCCCAGCACTAATATCAATTAGCATGAAATATCAATTAGCTACCAATCTCACAGCACATTAGTAGGGATAATGGGTTGACCCCTAATACAACCCCGTCCACTTCACTTCAGTGGATCCTTTTAAAATACTTTCGATAAAGACTCCATGCTTGAAAAGCTAAGACTGTTTGCAAAAACAGTGCAGTAAAGGACGTCAATTATTTAAATAATCTTCTCCTGAGGTGAGAATGTTAAAATTCAGGTATCACAGAGCAGCACCACAATGAGGCATATTGCTCTCCCTTTATCCTCCGTTCAGTGCAGAAGAAGGCCTCAGCCTGTATAGTGGCTGAAGGGTCTATAAATGTTCTATGCTCTGCGTCCCGTGAGTTACAATGCTCAGGGCAGGCAATAACTCACACCATTAAACATAACGAGGGCTTAGACAGGGCTAAGGCATTGGCAACAACGAAAAATAATGTCTGATCCTGCAATGATGGTGTAATATTCCTTTCCTCAGTTTTGTCAACCAGCGACAGATTCAGACAAACCCAGAAGATGCTTGTGTCATGGACTGACAGACAAGTACCCAGCAAGGAAGCTCCATCATTCAAGGTCAGTTAATCTGACTGATTCTGAATCTGCTCCTTTTCTTTAGGGAAATTTTTGTAAAGGAGAGAAAAAAAATAAAAAGAAGAAACAATAAAAAAAAAAATGTTTGTTGGCCTATTAGAAGTAATAGGCCTTGGAAAATAGAAAGTCTAGAAGTACAAAAAGAGATGAAGGATCAGGTTGAAAATACCAGGAGATATTCTCTAAGCTCTTTTATGAGGAAAAATATAAGGTTCAGTCTTAGATATTTGTTGAGCCTCAAAAGTTGTAAAGGTCAGTCTTTGATGTATTGCAACATAGAGTATGAGCGTGTTATTTAAATCCTTGAGTCATATTTTAGAGTGGGTGCTCTAATCCCAGTGGCTCCAGGATACAGGAACTGGTTTAAAGTTGATCATGAGATAAGAATCGTGCAGTTCGTTGACATATACAGTACATGCAGAGTATTTGTTCAGCTGGAAGGAGTTCATCTATTATTTTTACTCATCCATGATATGTAGATTTATGTCATTACATAGCTCTGCGATTAAAATTTCTTCACTCCGACACTGTTATGCCACACCAGACTGCTGCGAGCATGAGATAGTGATCTGTTATCTATGTTTTAACGCCATACTTTCTCCTCCATATTCATGTGTTACAGCATGGCAATCAAAATCCAGCAATTAACCTGTTCTGCCACCTCACAGTGAGAAGGGCTGCTGGACTGAAGCTGAACTTAAGATGTGGCAAATGAATTTAAAAGGGACCAGGGGGTGGCATTAAGCTTGAAAATCAGAGCTGACATGTGATGCTCAGCAGAGGAGGAAAAGACACATTCACAGTTGCTTTTAGATAACAAACTCATGCAAACATTCGTTGGATGCATCAGGTTTCAACATAATAATTACAGTGCTGTGAAAAAGTATTTGCCCATTTCTTGATTTCTTATTTTTTTGCAAATCTGACACACTTAAATGTTTCAGATCATCAAACAAATTTTAAAATTATCCAAAGATAACCCGAGTAAAAACAAAATGCAGATTTTAAATGATGATTTCATTTATTAAGGGATAAAAGTTATCCAAACCTACCTGGTCCTGTGTGAAGATTAATTCACAAAGTGAAGTAGGCCAAAAGATCTTAAAAAGCAATACATCATGCCACAATCTAAAGAAACTCAAGAACAGCTGAGAAACAAAGTCATGGACATCTTTCAGTCTGGAAAGGGTTTCAAAGCCATTTCTGAGGCTTTGGGACTCCAGTGAACCACAGTGAGAGCCATTATCCACAAATGGAGAAAACTTGAAACAGTGGTGAACCTTCCCAGGAGGGGCCGCCTACCAAAATTACTCCAAGAGCGCATCGACGACTCATCCAGGAGGTCACAAAAGAACCCAGAACAGCATCTAAAGAACTGCAGGCCTCACTTGTCTCAGTTGAGGTCAGAGTTCATGATTCAACAATAAGTAAGAGACA
>VUQS01072024.1:0-10562 GCA_015108495.1 Heterochromis multidens
CAACCGGTCACGGCGGATGGCTACCCCTCCCTGAGCCTGGTTCCGCCGGAGGTTTCTTCCTGTTAAAAGGGAGTTTTTCCTTCCCACTGTTGCCAAATGCTTGCTCATAGGGGGTCGTTTGATTGTTGGGGTTTTTCTCTGTATTATTGTAGGGTTTTTACCTTACGATATAAAGCGCCTTGAGGCGACTTTTGTTGTGATTTGGCGCTATATAAATAAAATTGAATTGAATTAATGATATGTCTGTGAGATGGTTATGAATATTTTTTCTCTAATGGTTAAAATTTTATTTGTGAAGAAATGTATGAAGTCATTACTAGTTAAGATTAAAGGAATGCTTGGCTCAACAGAGCTCTGACTCTTTGTCAGCCTGGCTACAGTGCTGAAGAGAAACTTGGGGTTGTTCTTATTTTCTTCAATCAGTGATGAATAGTAAGATGTCCTAGCTTTACGCAGGGCTTTTTTATAGAGCAACAAACTCTCTTTCCAGGCTAAATGAAGCTCTAAATTTCTAAATTAGTAAGACTTTCTCCAGCGAGTAATTAAGTAACGTACTGCATTACTTTTAAGAAAAGTAATGAGTAATGTGTAATACATTTGTTGAGTACTGCTAATAATAGATTAAATACCATGTTGAGGCTGTCATTTTCAGCATCTACATGGATGTTAAAATCACCCACTATAATTATTTTATCTGAACTGATCAGATAAAAAGTCTGAGAAATCAGATAGAAACTCTGAGTAAGGGCCAGGTGGACGATAGATAACAACAATTAGGGTGGACAAAGCTAAGAGTCAGGCTTTCAAATGAGTTAAAACTCTGTCTGGGTCTATGGTTGATTGCTGCTACTCCTCCTCCTCCTGTGCTTAGAGGATTCTGACTTAGTATGACTCGGGGGTGTTGATTCATTTAAACTAACATAATTATGCTGCTGTAACCAGGTTTCTGTAAGGCAAAGTAAATCAATATGTTGATCAATTATTACATCGTTTACTAACAGGGATTTAGAAGAGAGAGACCTAATGTTTAATAATCCACATTTAACAGTTTTACTCTTTGGTGTAGTTGAGGATGCTATATTATTCTTTCTTTGTGAATATTTATGCTTAAATTGTTTTTTGCTGATTTTTGGTTTGTTTTTTGATGGTCTGGGAGCAGACACAGTCTCTATGGGGATGGGGCTTTGGGGGGATGGCAGCAGGAGAGAAGCTGCAGAGAGGCATGTAAGACTGCAACTCTGCTTCCTGGTCCCAACTCTGGATCGTCACGATTTCTAGAAATGAAAGCTGCTCCATCCAAAGTGGGATGGATGCCGTCTCTCTTAACAAGATCAGGTTTTCCCCAGAAAGTTTCCCAATTATCTATAAAGCCCACATTGTTTTTTTGGACACCACTCAGACAGCCAGCAATTTAAGGAGAACATGCGGCTAAACATGTCACTCCTGGTCTGATTGGGGAGGGGACCAGAGAAAACTACAGAGTCCAACATTGCTTTGGCAAAGTTACACACCGATTCAATATTAATTTAAATGTTATAGCCTTTTGACTTAAATGTGTCTCTTATTTTTTTAATTAAAACATTAAAAGAGCAGTATTCCCATTTTCCATGGGGTTACCACCTAATTTGACATTTGACTGGCACTATTTCTATTAAGTCATCTTGTAGTGCCCTTTTCTTTGCAATTGTAAAAGCACTCAACTGAAGAATTAGCAGACCAACTGTTTATTCCAGCTTCTCATAATAACATTAAATGAAGAGTTATTATTTTGCATTTTCTTTTGCTGACAGTCTGCAAATGATCAAAACATCTCCACTGACCCCCACACCCCATTCTTCTCTGCTCTAAACCTCTAACATCCCATCTACTCTGCATGCCTACTGTGCTGCATTTTTCAAAAGGATGTACATCAAAACAAAATGTTTCTCTGAATGCTGATAAAACACGACACAATAAACACTGCATGACTAACATCACTGAGAAGGAAAGACAACTGCTTACTGTGGGGAATGTTGATATCTTAATACATCCATCCTTTTTTTAAAAAAACTTAGCTATGATATTCTGACTTCAGACTAGACTGTCTCAAATAACTACATGTTCCTCGGACAGCTTTAGGTCCCACTTCATTTTCAGGCTCAGAGGGCTGCATATTTCTCCATAGCTTGTAATGACACAAGGTCTCAGTAGTTTCAGAACCCTCCTGTCTGACTGGATGTCAAATTTCTCCATTTCTGCAAATCTGTCAACTGATGGCCATTTTTAATGACTGCATTATAAGCATTCAGTGTCAATCACAAACCAACTTAGCCCATTTCAATAATAAGATAACAGGCTGAACTTATAAAAACTGGTACTATTAAGTCATGATTTTGTGGCTAGTAAAACTTTTTGCAGCTTCTAATATTCCTATGTAAGCACAGAGATGAGTGCAGAGAACCAGGATGTTCAGTAGGATATAAAATCCTTTATTGCTATTCGTGAATAGAAGTAACAGTTTAATTTGCGAGATTACTGATTAAATCAAAATCATAGACAGAATATTTCCATCACCAGGCAACACTGCAGCTGCTCCCTGAATGACCTTCAACTAATTTCTTCCAGAAAGAAACTGCACTGATGTACGATGTGAGAACTTGTTTTAGTGGAATTTCTTTGCAAATATATGTCACCCATACGTGGTTCTTTTATGAAATATGCAACATGTCTGATATCTCAGCAGAATGACACACTAAACCAGCAGTGCATTACAACTAAAATTAATTAGCCCATTAGTCCTTGTTACAAGTTTGGAAAAATGAAAGAAAACAGTCTGTGACTGTGACCAAGAAGATTTCTATCTTAGCTGTCTCACAGTGGCATCAGGCAGTGAAATACAGATTTAAATGAGAGTGGGAGTAACAAAGATCTTAGCTGGAAAAAGTAAAAGAAAACAAGAGAGAAAGATCTGACTGTTTACACTGTTGGAGTTCATAACTCAAGAAGCCTAATGCAAAGCTGTAAAGGGTTCAAAAAGGCAAGCTCATTCTGTGGATAGACAAAACCTGAGACAACTAGGAGATCCAGAGACATGCTCCACCAGGATATTCCATTTCATGTACTTAAAAACACTTAATTTAAATTAAGAGTAATGATGTAAAAAAGGCTGTAATTTCTCAACAGTTAATGCAGTCTTTTCTTTAAACCCCTTTAATCAAAGCCTAAACTAGACTAAAATCACATATTGATTGCTTAAATTCAAATCCACTGCTTAACAATGTGTACAAATAATGAACATATCGTGAACATATCCTAAAAACTGCTGTTGGGTAAAAAAAAAATCTTGTGCTGATCTAGTTTCAGTTAAAGTGAACAAGAGAAAAGAAAATTACATGTTTCCAAATGAGAATGTATTTCAGATTTTTTAGATGCCTTTAATGTAAACATTGTGAGGCCACAAATTACACAAGTAGAAGACAGTCACAAAATACCCCTTTCAAGCCTATTAATAATTGCATAAGTCAAACTGAAAGAGTAATTTGTTCCATTACTTTGACAGTTCTGTTTGATCATGCGTTTACCTCCATGCTCTGACTTAATTTTCACCTCTATGTGTTCAAATGCAATTATGATTTCATCAGTTCTTTGAAGACCCCAATCACACAGACACCAAAAGAGAAGAAATATGGGAGGGCTCCTGTGGGTTCCAGCAATGCCTGTATTAGCACAGAAGTGGGCTGAGGTCTCTCTGCACCCGCTCACCTGTGGGTTTCACAGACTAGCAGCAGAAGGAGAAGAGTGCCCAGGGTCCCTCACTGGCACTCAGCAGCAAGCAACTTTTATCAAGTCTCCTGCAATCAACTTTTATGGTATCAAAGCTGAGCACTTATTGCTTATTGATATATCACACCTACAGAGAGAACCTCATCTTTATTAATGGACGCTGAGATCAATCTGGCCAATGACAGAGGGAAAGATTAGTTCAAGTTATGGTTGCAAGGGGCTGGGTACAGCTACATAGTATGCAACGACAATTCAACAACAACCATGGCATTTATATGGCCTTTGGTAAGCTAGCATTCTTATTTGGTACAAAATTTTTTTTCTCAACAAGACAGACTATTGTTAAAAAATGCACAACATAATTTAAAATATTTAAATTAAAAGATTTTCCCTTTCAGCATAAATAATAAATGTTTGAAAAGAATTAGTGGAATTTGTGTCCACATATCTGTCTTTTCCATAGGTAACCATGCAAACATCCTCACCACTCTACCCATCATCAGTCATACTGGGTTCCAGATGGTTCCTTTACCAGTTGAAATATGAGCTCAACACACAGCTATGATCACTTATAAATCAAACGGAGGATGGTGCAACAGGGGTACAGAAAGGAAAGATTCAAAAAGAATGAAGGGGGAAGTCAGTGGCGGAATAAATAAAAGATGAGTAGACGACAAATGAACGGGTGTACATAGCAACTACAAAACCTGAGGTAAAAACTGAGGTGAGCATATGTTGTGCTGAGAACCTCAAACAGTATCATTCTGATGGACTGATACTTAACTGAAGCATCTAAACAGGCACGAGTTGTTATACACTTCAGAGCCATCTTAATTTCGTGGAGTTCTACATGAATATCAATACTGCCTAATGGTTCATCTGATCACAGAGAGATGTGCAGGAAAACACTTCAGAAACAAACATAAAAAAACAGATATAAATTGTAAATGCACAGGCACATATTTATTACAAGCTAAAACAGCTTTTCTGCCTCCTGGCGCTCATAGTCAATGCACTTTTAAGTTACTAAGTTTCTTGTGTCAGCTCATTTCCTCCTTGGCTACCCACCTCTCCAGGAAATACTCTGTGCCACCTTTAATCTCCACTTCCTGCCGCTTGCAGGATTCATTTATCTGAAGGCGAGAGAGGAAGACAACATGCCTGATGAGGCTTTGGCAGCATGCAGGGCCAAGGCAGAAGTGTTCAAGAGGAGAAAAGAAGAGGCAAAGAAAGGCTCTTAAAAACTGTTGTCATGGAGACAAAACATGTTGGACATGGTGAGATGTAGCTGTTCCTCCCAAAGTAGCAGTAAAAACAAAAGGCCGCTTACTGAGCAGGCACTGACCATTAACACCCCGTGCGGCATTAAACAAAGTGACGAAGATGATATGTCACCCAGCATCGAACCAAACCACAGTGAGGTGACAGCAGTGAAATAAAAATGTCATCTCTTCTGCATCTCCAAAAATAATGTTGTAAACAGTCACTGGTCCAGAGAGACACCTAATCTCAAAACGGCAAACTGCAAAACAACTCACACCTGAGCAGTTCAGATGTCCTCGCCTACACTCCTGCACATCTCCCTACTCATCTCAGCCTCACTTCAGTATTCATCATGCGTAAGTAAGTATGCAGTCAGTTAGGCCAAGCATGTATTAAGAGATCAGAGGGCCAGAGGCGTGTTCTCAACATGTCAGTGAATAAAATATACCTGTAGATAACATACTCATACTTATGGTCATAGTCATATTTATGTTTAGACTCCACAATGCCAAAGACATTACATCGTAGGTGCAGACATTTAAATGCAACTAATATAAAAGGCAATAACAATGCAACACTGGAGCATCATTACTAGAAAAATATATTCAAATTCTTTAAGAATATAATTATAATATACATAGTAAAGGTAGAAATCGCACTTTTTTAAACCTCAGTGTTTTATAGGCCAAATATCACAAATGCATTTGTGTATGTTTTGTCTCAGACTGAAGCAACTGTACAAGAACTTTATCTGAAAAGACAAAGTCTGATATTTAATATTGTTTTTGATGCTACACCTTTAATACTTTAATAGCATAGCCACAGCCCCATGAGTGAATAGGGAAAATTTAAGCCCACACCACCATCGGGCAAAAATGCCAGAGGAGTCTAAAACCTGACCTGAGAAGATATGCACAATACACTGAATGGCAAAAATGTGATGGTAAAATGGAAACTAAACCCACTATTCAGTGCTGCAAACAACATCTATTCTCCCCATACAACTGCAAATGCAGCATCTTAACCTCTTTTATACACAGTCTATAGTCCTAACACAAAGCTAGTAGCAAAAGACACCTGAACTCAGTAGCATGCTTTCTTCAAAGTTAAAAAAAGGAATGCAGATTTATCATTTTCAAGCTCGTACTAATGAAAATTATATATGGCTATTGTGATATCATATAAATCAAACAACTAATCAAAGGCCAAACAGTCAACAGATGAAATACATTAGAATCTTACTTGAATTTACAATGGCTGGTAAACACTACTTCATTTCATCTGGCTGGGATGTCCCACCCATCAATTACTTTGCAGGACTGAAGCCATTTTAGGGGTGCAGCTAATGATTATTTTCATTACTGATTAAGCTGTGTTTTTTTTTTAAATGAGAGATTGTTTAGTCTGTTAAATGTCAGTCAGGAAAAAAAAAAAAACTCAGGCATCTCTCATTGTTTGCAATGTTCTTCCAACAATCTGAAACATGATATATAATTTATATTAATATAAAAATATTGGCGGCCACCAGCTTTGCCCCTCAGCCTCCTAGTAGATGCACCTATGGTATGAATTTGAAAATGCTATGTCACTTCGTTCTCAAGTTATCACATTCACAAGATTTTCCGAAAACTTGACCTCTGACCTTCACTTTGAGGTCCAGGTCACTGAGACTGAAACTCGTCTGAGATTTTTAGTAGGTGCACCTATGATATCAATTTGAAAGTCCTAGGTGACTTCCTTCTCAAGTTATCGCATTCACAAACTTTGGTTACCACGCCGCCTGCCCACCCAGCAGGGTGACGACAATACCTCATCAGCTTTTTTGGCTGAGGGGTAAAAACGTGAAAGACAACATAAAAGAAGAAGCTGAGCTGACAAAATGTTTGAATCTTTTAATAAGTAATTTAAACCTCTGATAATTATTGCTTTGTACAGTCAGTGCTGAGTTTAATCAGAATTTTTAATTTGCTCTAAATGTACTTTAACTGATAATTAGAGCAAGCCTGTCTTTATTTGATAGGATATTTTCCTCAATAGAAGTCCCATCTCTAAACTTCCAAAACTCAATATTCTTAAATTGCACTGCAAAACATTCCCATCTAAGTCTTTGTGTAAACTAAAGAAAAGGAACATGTTACTCTGGAAAATGCAGGACATTAATAAACGTACAATTAATGAGCCAGCTTGACAGAAAGTGTAAAGAAATACACTGCATCTGTAAGCAAAGAAACATTCATGACTGACATTAATTCATGCGTCCCCCATCAATTGTCACTCCGTTTTTCAGGAAAAGGGCAACACGACCTCAGTTCTGAAAATTCTTGTGATACATGCGCTTGTTTCTCTTTTGTGTGTGTGTCTGTTTTTTGTGCTTTTGTTGTTGTTGTTTTTATTTTTTTTAAAAACCATCCCCACTTCCACAAAAGATGGCAATCTTACATAAAATGTACATAAAAACAGAATGCAATAATTTCTAAATCATTTAAACTCTAATTGGTACAAAGGCAAAATATGTAATGTTAAAAATGAGATTTGTTTGAACATATATGTTTATTTTGACAATTTTTTAAAAAAGTTGGGGGAGGAGCAACACAAGCTGTGTAATGCTAAATTGTATTTCTTAAATCTCATTACATGTTTTCTTTATATTTATTATAACTGGGTAAAAAGAATATAACCCCCCTGAAAAGCAAATACAGACAGGTAAAAAATTTGAGGAAAAACCAACCTTCAGTGCCTTAGTAAGGTATTGGGCCAACACGTGCAACCATGACAGTGTCTGTGTTGGCACTGCTTCTAGAAGTCTCTGGAACCTTACTGGAAAGGATGGAACACTATTTGATGTCTTCATGATGGTGGGAGAGAAAATCTCCCACCGGGTGGAAGATTTTGGGTTAGGATCTGATTACTGCAAATGCCACAACAGACGATTCACAAATTTTTTATACACATTGTTCCCTTCAGTGATGCATTATTCCCCACAGTTTGTATTGATTTGCTGTGATCCTTCCCTCCAAGGCGACAAAATGCCCCCATCACATAATAGAGTCACCAGATCCTTCCACTGTAGGGGTTCAAGTATTCAGGCGTGTATCAGTCTCTTGGTGTCCTCACTCATTTGCTGAGAATATGTGGAAGAATGACTCATCTGACCACATCATTTGTTTCCACATCGCTATGTAACAGTGCCTGCAGCTTTTGGACCAGTGAACTCTCACATATGTATCCATCTTTGTGATGAGGTGTTTATGTACTGCCTGTAATGTCTCTCTCTTTGTAATTGTCTGTGGTCTGTTCTTGCTGATAGTTTGATCATACTCTACAGTGGCCAGTGTCCCCTTCACTTAAAGGTACATTGAGTAATTTTTGGAGGTTATTTAATAAAATAAAAGAATGTTGTATTATAAATACACATTTATTAGTGTGTAATTATGTCTTCCAACAAGCTGACGCATTATCATAAACTTGCCACAGGCTCTGATTTGTGGAAGCTGCCATGTGTCCCCGCCATCTTAAACACAGTGGCCGAGATGGACATCGCTGTTTTGCCTAATCACATTTTATGTATGTGGCTAGAGACCAGCCAAATATCTAGTACGCCTTATAAGTTACTTTTAAAGATCATAAAAAGCTCTTTCAAACTATATATGACCACTTAATCTTTGTAAATGTGTATTTTCATCATCTCTTTCTCATTATGTCTTTCTCCTCCTCCACCACAGCTCTCTCTCCTCCTTCATTTCCACCTCATCCTCTTCCTACTCACCTACAGTCTCATCTCCTGAAATAAAGTCAAGGCTCTAACACACAAAAACATGTATAAACATGGTTATTTATTCCCGATATTGTCCAATTACTTATTGTCAGCAGGTTAGACATCCGACTCTCCCGTCTCTGGACAGCTGACAGCGAGCCAGATAAACAAGAACAACAGCTGGTTATAAGCTAACAATTATGCCAGCTAATTTCCACCCCCCCCACCCCCCCACACACCCCACCCCCCAAAAAAGAAATTTGATTACATCCTCACATATGAGAGTTTATTCATTAAGTGTCCATGTCCAGCAATGTTAGATCCACTTCAAAGGATGTTTCACTAATGCGGGCGAACAGTGATAACCAACAGAAAAATGCAGGATATCACCAACTCACCTCAGTATCTGCTATTGGACAGGAGTGAGCTTCACTGACTCGTGGACTCATATCGGATTCCTTTCACAAAGTTTTACAGCCTCCTCGAGAATTAATAGACGTGGACACCCAGCATTTGGACAGCTGAGGTAATCAGTGGACTGACTCACTACAGATGAATGGCAGCCAGAGTTGCGGCCACCATAGCTAGGATTATGCACTTAAATTGGAAGGGGTAAGAAAATAGAATTCAGTTGACTGCAATCTGCAATCTACTGACATCTAGTGGTGAGATTTTACACATTATACTTTAAAGGAGTTGCTCTTGTTTTTTAATAACTTACTGCACTAATGCACAGGAATCACAGTCATTACATGTGTACTGTGACCACATACTATATATTACTACTGTATTAACTCTCTCAAAGATTTTGAGTCTCTCTCAAAGATCCACATGCACATTTTTCTGCTACTCAAACACAAGTCACTGAGTAGCATTTGTGATTGAAGCACCTGTCATCTGTGATCCAACAATAAATCTTTCAAAGTATTTATTTTAACTTGATACAAAATCATTATTAACTGGCCTGGCTTAGCCTTCTAATAAGTAAGAGCATGACTGGCTGGTAATTTCACCTCTATGGAAGAATCTCCTTTTGTGTTTTTCTCCACCAATTATTGAATTATTTCTTTTACTTTGTCTGTTAATCTGTAGATCAACAAGTTAAAACACCACTCAACAAAAAACTGCAAAAAATGAAAATTATCTGAGAATTCAGATAAATCTGTATGCAAGTGACAAACCTGAAGACAGTTCTTCAGTGCAAATCACTCCATTGGCTCAAAAACCAATGTCACTGAATGCCGTTCTTTCATACAAAAATACAAGTTAATGCTCTACTATACAAAAAAACATAAAAAGATACACACCGATAGCTTCTTTGGCCCTGCCAAAAGATGGACTGAGGTGAAGGGAAAATTCTCCTATGGTTCGACTAATCAATTCAATTCAATTCAATTCAATTTTATTTATATAGCGCCAAATCACAACAAAAGTCGCCTCAAGGCGCTTTATATCGTAAGGTAAAAACCCTACAATAATACAGAGAAAAACCCCAACAATCAAATGACCCCCTATGAGCAAGCACTTGGCAACAGTGGGAAGGAAAAACTCCCTTTTAACAGGAAGAAACCTCCGGCGGAACCAGGCTCAGGGAGGGGCAGCCATCCGCCGCGACCGGTTGGGGGTGAGGGGAGAAAGACATGCTGTGGAAGAGAACCAGAGATTAATAATAGCTCATTAAATGCAGAGAGGTGTAAAAACACAAGGTGAGTGAACAGAGGTGAGAAAAAGAGAAACGCTCAGTGTATCATGGGAAACCCCCAGCAGCCTAAGCCTATTGCAG
>VUQS01072031.1:0-11847 GCA_015108495.1 Heterochromis multidens
GTAGGGTCTCCCATGGCAAATTGGTCCTGGGTGAGGGACCAGACAAAGAGCGATTTAGAAGACCCCTATGAGTACAAGAACAAGGGAACAGTTTACCCTGCCCGGGACAGGGTTACCGGGGCCCCGCCCTGGAGCCAGCCCCGGGGAGGGTGCTCAACGGAGAGCACCTGGTGGCCAGGCCTGGTGCAGCCCGAAGAGCATACATGGGACCACCCTCCTGTAGGCCCACCACCCGCAGGAGGCACCGTAGAGGTTGGGTGCAGTGTGTGTCAAGGGCGGAGACCCTGGTGGACCGATCCACGGCTACCGAAGCTGGCGATTGGGATATGGAATGTCATCTCTCTGGTGAGAGGTACCTAGTAGATATAGTCGGGCTCACCTCAAGGCACAGCTTGGGCTCTGGAACCAGTCTCCTGGTGACGGGCCCCCTATCGGGGGCGAGGTCACTGAGGTAGTTAAACAACTCCTTGGTGGCAGGGTCCCTGGGGTGGATGAGGTTCGCCCTGAGTTCCTGAAGGCTCTTGATCTGGGGCGGTACCTCTGGATTGGCAGACCGGGGTGGTGGTCCCCATCTTTAAGAAGGGCGACCAGAGGGTGTGCTCCAACTATAGAGGGATCACACTTCTCAGCCTCCCCGGAAACGTCTTTGTCAGGGTGCTGGAAAGGAGAGTTCGTTCGTTAGTCGAACCTCGGATGCAGGAGGAACAATGCGGTTTTCGTCCCGGTCGTGGAACACTGGACCAGCTCTTTATCCTCTCGAGGATATTCGAGGGTGCGTGGGAGTTTGCCCAACCAGTCTACATGTGTTTTGTGGATTTGAAGAAGGCATTCGACCAAGTCCCACGGAATATTCTTTGGGAGGTGCTTCGAGAGTATGGGGTGTCTGGCTCGTTGCTATGGGCCATTCAGTCCTTATACAACCGTTGCAAGAGCTTGGTCTGCATTGCCGGCAATAAGTCGGACTCATTCTCAGTGGGTGTTGGACTCCGCCAGGGCTGCCCTTTGTCACCGATTCTGTTCATAATTTTTATGCGGAGGGCTTCCAGTTTGGTGGCCTCAGAATCTCATCTCTGCTTTTCGCGGATGATGTGGTTCTATTGGCTTCATCAGTTGGTGGCCTCCAGCTTGCACTGGAGCAGTTCGCAGCCGAATGTGAAACAGCGGGAATGCGAATTAGCACCTCCAAGTCTGAGGCTGTGGTTCTCAGGCGGAAAAGGGTGGAGTGCCCACTCCGGGTCAGGGACAAGTAGTGATGCGGACGCTGTACCGGTCCGTCGTGGTGAAGAGGGAGCTGAGCATAAAAGCGAAGCTCTCTAGAGATAGGGTGAGGAGCTCAGCCATCCGGGAGGGGGTCAGAGTAGAGCTGCTACTCCTTCACATCGAAAGGAGCCAGTTGAGGTGGTTCGGGCATCTGACGAGGATGCCTCCTGGGCGCCTTCTGGGGGAGGTGTTCCGGGCATGTCCCACCGGGAGGAGGCCCCGGAGCAGACCCAGGACACGCTGGAGAGATTATATCTCTCGGTTGGCCTGGGAACGCCTCTGTGTTTCCCTGGATAAGCTAGAGGAGGTGGCCGGGGTGAGGGAGGTCTGGGCTTCTCTGCTTAGGCTGCTGCCCCCGCGACTTGGCCCCTGATAAGCGGAAGAAAATGGATGGATGGATGGATATATTTATTTCATCATCCCCCTGTGAATGTGATGTTACATTCTCCATTTGCGTTTGTTTCAGGTGTCACATTCAACGTATGTCACCTGTTATGATTCGTCAGAACTGGGTGGGTTTGGGTTTTTGTTTTCTTTTGTCTTTTCCCTTCTCTCGCTCTCCTTCACTCTCTCTCAAATATTCTCAGGTAGAGTTGCTGGGCTGGGCTGGTCTCTGGTCTCCACCTTAGGGCTGATTTTCGCATTGTGGGTCAGCCCTTCCTCACCTGTTATCACTTGAATCATCAGGCTACAAATATAAGAAGAACAGGTGGTGCCACAGTTCCCTGCCAGACCCCTCCCGTCATTATGGTGACTCCTGGGCTTCCCCACTTGTAACCCATTTTTTTTAAGTCTCGTTTGATCTCACCTTTTTCCTGTGCTTCATAGCTGCTCATCTGAGAGCCCTGTTTGGAATTTGCTGGCCCGAGAATCATCTTACCTGCAACCTGGTAATAGCCCAAGTTGTTTGTTTTTTCCTCTTCGTCACCACCTGGATGTCACAACGTCTAAATAAGTATAGAATGAATACGGAATACAGAATGATGACTTTGAAAAAGCGCCACAGGCCTGGCAAAAACCACCCTTACGACAGGTTTTGCTAGTGACTTTTACAAAACAAGAATTGGGTGAACAGGTTTGAATTTATTTTGAATTTTCTCTAATCCACACAGGCTGAAATATATACTCATTTAAAGTCTATAAAAAGTCTATATGAAGTTTATAGTCATTTAAATATTTTAATAAGTGGTGCTGAAGGTTCTACAATGTCTTTTAACTTTAAGTAGGGAAGTTCTCTTGGAGCCATTTCTAAATTAATACAGATTCTAAGATTATTCATTCAAACAATTCTATGTAAGTAAAGGCTAGTCAGCTGTGTCGCCACTTTGCCAACTGTCACCCTCAGATGAGAAGAGATTGGTTAGGATGTTCAGGAGCAACCCAGGAACCACCAAGGCTTAAGCCTGCTATGAACTGGAAACTGCTGGAACACCAGTATCACTGTCCACAGTGAAGTGAGTTTTACATCACCATGGACTGAGAGGTTACTGATGAAGAAAGAAGCCCCTGCCCCAAAATTGACACCTTCAAGCTCAACTAAAAATTGCATCTGCCCATATGGACAAGCCAAATGCCTTCTGGAGAAAGGTTTTATGGTCAGACAATACAAAGATTGAGCTACTTGGTCATAATGGCAAGAGGTATGTTCGGAGGAGTGAAGGTGAGGTTTCAAACCGAAGAACAATGTATCAACTAGTATGATGGTGGTAGCATTATGCTCTGGGGCTGTTTTGCTGCCAGTGGTACTGGTATATTGCATAAAGTGGATGGAATAATGAAGAATGAGGACTACCTCCAAATTCTTCAACAAATCAACAGCTGACAATTGAAACTTGGAAAAAATTAGGTATTCTAACAGGACAGTGATCCCAAACACACATCAAAACTGGCTTTGGAATGGATAAAGCAGTCTAACATTAAGCTTCTGGAATGGTCTTCCCAAAGCCCCCACCTCAACCCTATAGAAAATTTGTGGACTATGATTAAAAGCTGGGTCTGTGCCAGGTAACTAACCAATTTAAATTAACTCTCCCAATTTTGCTAAGAAGAGTGGTCAAAAATACAGCCAGAATTATGCCAGAAGCGTGTTGATGGCTATCAAAACCGTCTACTCGAGGTGCAACTTGCTAAGGAACATTTAAACAAATATATATAGTGGGGGTGTGTGTATATTTGAGCCTGTATGTATACTTTTGACCCTGTGTGGATCAGAGAAAATCAAAAGAAAATTAAAACTTGTGCACCCAATTCTTGTTTGTAAAGTCATTAAAGATGTATGCTGTACAATCATTCCACCATGGAAAAAGAACAGTTAAAAAAAAAAAATTAAAAGCCCAAAATTACCATGACATTCATGCCCATGATGAGCGTATGTAAACCTTTGACCACAACTTTAACAGAGGTTTTCATGTTCCTCACATCCTACTTGGAATGCATTTTTGAGCCATGGAGAAACTTTGGTCCTCCCTCCACACACCCACATATTAAGTCATCTACATAATAGGTCAGGATCCCCATAATGACATTGTCTTGATCTAGCCATTAGAAAACAGCCAGATCGATTTGAGACATTTTTCATCTAGTTATCATTAATATTTCTCTTACTCTTTTGTAAGAGTAAGAGAAGAGTGGTTCAAGTTCATGCAGATCTACAGCTACAGTCTCATTTTATTCACATGCCAGTGGTAGGCTAACAGCAGGCTTTGGCATAATTCTTTTTCATCTCTGAACACTTCATTCACAATTTTTTTTGCAGACTTGTGAGGCATTCTGTATCGTTCTCTTGAGTTCTTTAAAAGTCTCTATAACTATTCAGCAGAAGCATACCCAAATTCTTTATGCAGCTTCAGTAAGATTTTTTTTGTTTAGTGGCTGAGCTCATTTCCTCTGAGACTGTCATATTTCATCCTCATAGCTTAATTCTTGATGCTCATTTTTCTTTTCTTTTAAAGTGCCTTCTTAAGCAGTTTCCAATACCTGTTCACCCAACTAAATGCTCTTGCTTTGTTGTTCATAATGTTCACACAGTAATGGCCACAGCTAAAGTCAAGTCTTAGAGGTTTGTTGAACATCACTGCTGTGTCATTTTCCATATCCAGTATCCTACTCTTTTCATGGAGGCTTTACTCAAAAGCAGTGTAATGTCTGCTGAAACAACATCAGTTCCAATGACACATTTGTGTCTCTTCAATTTTTGCCATAACTTTCACCTTTTCTGATGAATACATCACTTTTCCATCTTGAGATTAAAAGGGTTGATGACTAAGTATTTATGTTTTATTCACCTCACTCAATTTTTTCTGGCTTAGCTAAGTGATGTAGTTTTCTAGCCATTGTTTTGCCACACAGTCCATGTGCAGACAGTGTCAATAACTGCGGAATCAAAATACTCTAAGGATTTCTGCTTCAGTGGGTGACTCTTTGGTGTACAGTGTGAGATTACCCTCCTCAACTTCATTTGTGTCACTATCAGCAGAGGTAGCAAAAGTACAGACATTCTTTAGTTAAGCAGAATTACAGATACTTGAGTTAAAAATACTCCGGTAAAAATTGAAGTACTGATTCAACTTCTTTACTCAAGTAAAAGTGAAAAAGTACAGGCTCTGAAATGTGATCAAAGTAAGAAAGTAAAAAAGTAGCTCACTGAAGGACATTTCTACCAGCTATTTTTGTGCAAAGTTAACTGAATCTCATGCTATATTAATATAATAATAAAACAATATTAGTACATGGGAATACAAATTTTATTTTGACTTTGCTTCCAAATCTAAACAGAAAAATAAGTGCAGTCAGGGGTTGAAGTGGGATTTGGCATGTGGGGGAACCCCAAGATCAGTTGTAGTGGCTCATCATGGAGAAAAGAATCACAACTCACAATAATTTCTGTTGTGAGCTCCAGTAGGTTTTCTTTGTGTACAGGGTGTAATCAGCTGACCTGTGCTGCTTATGTTGCTGCTGCTCTGAGGTTTACTGCTCTTTGTGGATTTACACAACTGAATTTAATTCAAGATGTAACCCAGTATTTCACAAACTATCTTGGTTGATTTCCATCCCCTACACTGACAGTATACTGTTTATACTGTCTTTATGCTATACAGTTGGTATAAAGGTTGAATTCAGTGAATGAATCTAAGCATCATCAGCATCTCTGCTACACTTATTGTAACCTAACTCTGACCATGAACACCACAGCCACTGAGCACCAGTCCAACACAGTACTTTGAATTCACCACAGTATGGTGAGCTAACCTGTTATTATACCTAATTTTGTTTTGCAGGACATTTCACAATATGAAAAATATAACGTCACATCACATACAGATCCAACATCTGTTTAAAAATAAGGAAATTACATGTAAGCTTTAAATTCCCAGTTTATCAAATTCCACTGAGCAGTCCTTACCTTTAAATCTAACCTCTCTTCTTCCTCTCCTGTCCTTCTTTCTTATCTTTCTCCATCTCTGAGTGAAGTTATCTCACATTCTTTTCTCTCCCTGGAAATACAGCAGCTGTACCTTAAGCTACCAGAAACACTGTGTGACAAACTGCACACAAACAGTTTGTGTGTTTGCTGATGTTTGTTGAGCTGATGGAAATGTTGCATTTGAAATTATCTGCCACATAAAAAAACGTTGCTCTCTTTATGCTCGCTCCTATTCTGTAGCACTAGCTAGATGCTGAAGTACTGCAACCACAACTTATGGACATCTACACCAAAAACGCCGTTCTGGATCATTCTGGCCCACTTTTACCCTTGTGTATAGCACTATAAATAATGCATAAATTATATGGTTTTGTGTGTGATATGCCCCAGTGATGGATACACCAATAGGATTGTCTTTCATGTGTTATTGTTCCCTCCATTTAGACTCAAATCAGTGTGATGTTTGAAGGCGTGCAATGATAAGTAAAAACTTCCTTCACATGTGTTAAACCTAAAGTAATGACCCTGTTGTGAAAATGCAAGGAGTAGAATGTACCGATATTTGTGTAAAAATATACGGAGTAAAATTAAAAAGTTGTCAGAAAAATAGATACCCAAGTAAAGCACAGGTAACTGAAAAATTTACTTAAGTACAGTGACAAATTATTTGTAATTCATTACTTACCACCTCTGACTATCTGACAATTTGACTTGTTCACCTTTGAGTGGACAGTCTTTAGCCCAATGAAAAGTATAGTGACAAACAGTACACAGCCATATTTGTCCAGTGGGTTTGTATCAAGTACAGGTGTTTTCTGCTGATCCTTCTGTGGCCATGGCTTGCCTTTTTGTTATTTTTGTTCTATGATATATGTGCTTGTTGGTTAATTCCCATACTTCAGACAGCCCAAACTGTACTAGACAGCTCCATCCTGTATTTGCATATACGACAGTAGTTTGAAATAGGTACATTGAGGTCTCTCTTTATGTAGTTGAAGCAGGAATAACTACATGCAGAGTAGTTTTCTTCTTTTAGAAACAAAATGTCAAGTTTTGTGAGTAATGCATTTATACCAGTGTCTGTGTTTAAGTTCTCCACCAGTATTTCCATCTCCATTTCTCACATACAGCGCCAAAACGACAGCAAGTGCATGCTTGTCTTTTTGAGCTCTGTGACTCATGCCTAAATTGCAACTTCATTCTTCCAGCTTTTATACTTTTTTTTTGTCAAAGCCTGGGCATACTCTGTAGTTGCTAACCATCCTCTGCTACCAATGTTAATCGACAACAAAACAAATTTTGAGCTAGTTCAACTTCACTTTATTGGCGAATGGCGAAGTTCACCATCTATTAACAACACCTCCAACATTCCTTCTCTCTCCTGTTCTCTTCACAATAAAAGTCCAACAATAATGCTTGTTAGGTCATCAGTACTCACCGAGGCCAACACTGCTATTCTCCAGCAGGTAGCTCAGATGGTCAAACATGGCTTTCTGGTTCTGACGGCTGATTCGACAGAAGTAGCATAGAAAACGACAACAGTTGGCCACCATCTTTGGAAAGGTGATTTCCTGCAAACACACAGGCATCATGGATTGCTAGACAAAAATGTCTTTTATGTGTTTACTTATTTTAATGTATTTCAGGGGAAAAGCACATATTTAAAACATGGAAGTATGGAAAATATGGAAGTAGACAAAGGTAATATTTCAGCGATTTCCCCACTGCTTTGCTATTCTTTATCATTACTCTTGTCTGTATTGTGTGTGTTCTTGACCCTGGAATCATCCACAATGTGACTATATCAGTACTCAAACTCTACTTTCTGGCTCTACAGCCTAGTTACACTACCGGTACATACCTTGGAATCTCCTCCACTGAGGACATTGACCATGACCTCCATTACAGTCTCGTGCATCCCCAATGCTCTCATCAGGTTAGGATGCTGGTAGAACACTTTGTTGTTCATGATATCACTGACAGGAAGAAGGATGGGTTAAACGCTTATTTTATGCTGATATGCTGATTGACAGATCAAGCTCATATATTCAGTGTTTAACATTTGGCCCAAGAGGTTTCTTTTTTTTTCAACAACAATGATATTAGGTTTTTGGCATTTAAAAGCCTGAGGTTCATGTCTGTTAATTTTTATTATAAGGGTTGCCTTCTGTATACAAACCAAGTAAGAATAGTTTTGGGTCTAGTGCAAACAACAATATCTGAGACCGAAAAAAGAGACCAATACAGAAGTGCCAAAAATGCAGTTCCTTCAAAGACCATTGAGTCTAAATTATCATATGAGACTTCATTTTACAAGTGATGTATTCTGGTTTTGGGAAATTTGGCCTATTTAGCCTGTAGCTAACACAAAACCTAACCTCAACTATAACTCTAGACGGGTCATCAACATTGTTGAGGTTAACAAACTTCTTTCAAATGGTACCACTGCATTTTATAAAGTTGCTAGACAGTGGGAATTACAAGCTTGTAACATATTAAATCCACTGACTGACTCAAGAGGTTAATAAGGGGGAAAAGGGATCGCTTCTTTGTATAAAGCAAATCACAATTAACCACCAGTGAGGAGGACCCACCACCTAAAGAAAAAACTGCCATCAAACAATATTGTGAAAGTTACCTGTATGTACATGTATCTTATAGCTTCAGCTTCATCTGCCAGGATTAGTTGGCAAATACTACCAAGTCCCACTTTAGCCTGCCAAGCAAGATAAAGTGGGACTTGTAAACCACCTGAAAGTAACTTGGTCTACTTCACAAGCAAACAAATTTGTTGATTTGTGTTTAAGTGTCTAATAAAGTGTTGAAGACAAGGCACAGAATATGTTTGTTGAGTGGCAGCAGTCCTGACACAAAAGCAGGTGCCATGCTAGATCAAGATGCTGCAAATGGGCTGTCAAAAATACAACCAGAAGAAAAACTTTTGTGCATGAATACAGGTGTTCCTTGGGCACAACATGTTTGAAAACCATTGAAACAAAGCATATAACCTATATAATCCTATTTTTATTGTGCTGGACTCAAAGGTACAGATTATGTGTAGCTAAGCGGCATCCTTAGTTGAAGGCTCTTGTAGGTTGGTCTTAACAGTTCCCTTAGCAGTAAAAGAATACTTGAAGCCTGAAAACCACCTACAACTAAGAACTGTTTTAGAAGAAGAACATTTATGTCAATAGCTAAGGTGTTTTCATAGGTGTTTTGGGGGTGGTCACCAGGGGTGCTTATCAAAAGGTAGCAGGGAGGGTTGGATGAATAGACAGTTGGATGAATCTGCCTGACCTCAGCCAAGCAAGCTGATTAGAACCTTGCTGTCAAGTTGACAGGCAGTCCAATCATCCTTTGTAATGTGAAGCCAGAACAGGAACATGTTTAAGTCATTAACAAGAGAGAAAATTCAGATCAGGGCAGATTTTGTTTCTAATTTGCCTTGGCAGATTCTGTAGATGGATTAAAAATCAAATATACACACAAGCACAAAATTACAATTTCTCTGTGTTTGAAATTTCATTCATCTACATATTCATAGGGTTTTACAGTTTTTCTCATGTGAGGAGTTAAAGCAAGTCTAAAGAAGAAAGTACTCCAAAGGGAAAAAAAGGAAAAAAGATAAGTCAGATGTATGCAAGAGACTGACAGATAAGTGTGTTCTCACCCCAGCCCTCTGATCATCAATTTCTCCTCCTCTCTTCCCATGCGCACACTCAGCAGAGATCTGATCTGACCCAGAGCAGCTAACAGGTTGATGGTGTCCTCAATCGATACTGAGTTTATAGTGTAGGTCTTAGGAAGAGCCCGCACCTGTACAGAAACATTCACATTTTTTTAAAGTGAGTGCCATACATTTCCTATACAAGCAGAAGCATTTTGTCACTGTGAAAAGATGTGTAAATTGCAGACTGAGCAGGACATTTGACATCTGTAAAAGAAGTAAAGAGAGATAAATTCATACACTGAATTCATCCACTTACAATCCTCTTTTAAAATCACTGTAGTGTTACAGTGAGAGGGCAAGGCATTTCACCTCCTTTTAGGTAGTTTTTATTGGATTATGGACTTCGTTGACCCTAATAAATGAAGGAATCTCTGTATTTCTGCTTTATACTTTTTATATAATTTTCTTTTTTTATTACAGAATAACAGAATACCTTAATTAAATTGCAATTTGAAAATAAATAAATTAAATATAACTAAAATATAACTTAAAAGGCTATAGTGCTTTTTAGGGGTCGCATCAGTGGATCATCAGCCTACGTCTCACCCTATCCCCATCATCCTCTTCTGTCAACCCTCTGCATATCGTCCTTCACTACATCCATGAATCCTCCTCTGTGGTCTTCCTGCCTGACAGCTCAACATTTAACATCCTTTGCAGAGTATATCCACTATCCCTCTTGTGCACATGTCCAGCACATGTCAACTTTGCCTCTCTAATTTTGTCTCCAAAATGCTCAATCTGAGCTGTCCCTCTGACATACTCATTTCTAATCGTATCCATTCTGGTCATTCCCAAAGACAATCTTAATATCTTAAACTCTGCCACCTCCAGCTCGGCCTCCTGTCGTTTTGTTAATGCCAACTTCCTCAAACCATATATTATAACAGGTCTCACTATTCAATTCATTTCAGTTCAATTCAACTGTGTTTATATAGCACCAATTTACAACAGTTGCATCAAGGTGCTTTATATTGTAAGGTAAAGACCCTACAATATTAGAAAGAAACCCCAACAATAACACAACCCCCTATGAGCAAGCACTTGGTGACAGTGGGAAGGAAAAACTCTCTTTTAACAGGAAGAAATCTCTGGCAGAACCAGGCTCAGGGAGGGGCAGCCATCCACCATAACCGGTTGGGGGTGAGGGGAATAAGAAAAGAGCAAAGAGAGACAGGACAAAAGGCAAACTATAGGAGAGAGAGCCAGTTTAATAACTGCTAATGATTAAATACAATAGTGGTGTATAAACACACCGAGAGGGAAAAGAGGTGACTGAAGAAGAAACGCTCAGTGCATCATGGGAAGCCCCCATTAACCTGAGGCTATTGCAGCATAACTAAGGGATGGTTCAGGGTCACCTGATCCAGCCCTAACTATAAGCTTTATCAAAACTAAAGGTTTTAAGCCTAATCTTAAAAGTAGAAAGAGTGTCTGTCTCCTGAATCAGTTACTGGTAACTGGCTCCATAGTAAAGGGGCCTGCCTCCCATTCAATTAAATTCAATTTTATTTATATAGTGCCAAATCACAACAAAAGTCGCCTCAAAGCAAAAACTCTAGGAACCACAAGTAAGCCTGCAGTCTGAGAGTGAAGTGATCTGTAAGGATAATAAGGTACTATGAGGGCTTTAAGATATGATGGGACCTGATTGTTCAAGATTTTGTATGTGAGAAGAAGGATTTTAAATTCAATTCTGAATTTAACAGGGAGGCGATGGATAGGTGGTCCTCATATTTTCCTACTCTCAAATCAGATTGTTGCAAATGTAATATGACTATATTGTGTGCATTTGCCGTTTGGTTTTGCTAAACTCAAACTTTATGTTATCTTAGTAACTACCAGCTATACTACTATCTATTTTATCATTGCAGGGATTATATCAAAATAAAGTTGCAATCGACCAATTCAGAAAATGTTTTGAATGGGCAGTGTACTAATGCTGCTATAAACAGTTCAGTGTGTACTAAGCGATACATTATGTAACTATACAGTTCTTCCCAAAAAGTTGAATCTGTTCATCTGGACGTGGCGTTTTTAAGTGGGAGAAACGTTTCGTCGCCAACTGGTAACTTCTTCAGTCTCAGCTGACTGCAGACTTCCCCAATCTTATAAACAGTACATTGCATAATGACAGAAACCAGCACCATTGACTAACAATGGGCCATTTGGTCAGTTTCATGATCAATAGTATGCAAATTGTCATGACCATTGATCAATGGCCATGAGTACCATTCACAGAGATTGGGGAATGGCTGCAATCACAGCATTGTAAGATGGTGACAGATGTACCCTTAGGCCCCCTCCTCGGTTCAGAGATGGTCTTTCCCTTTTCACGTAAATGGCCTCCTTGACTCCCGTTCAAACCAGCGTTCCTCCCTGTCCAGGATGTGTACATCCTCATCACTGAAAGAGTGGCCACTGGCCCGTAGGG
>VUQS01072033.1:0-14806 GCA_015108495.1 Heterochromis multidens
AAGTCATTTTTGTGCCCCCCCCCCCAAAAAAAAAAAAAAAAGATATGTAAAACAGATTCCCAATATTAATCATGCTAGTTTTAATATTTTCATTTATTTTAACTAAGTCATATTGAGCTTGCATGTTCTCACTATGTGTTCTCTTGGGTACTCTGGCTTCTTCACACAATCCAAAGATATGCATGTTAGGACTGGTGATTCTAAGTTGGCTGTAAGTAAGAAAGGTTGTCTGTCTCTTTGTGTTAGCCTCAATGAATTGGCAACCTGTCCAGGGTGTACCCTGCCTTTCACCTTATGATAGCTGGGATAGACCCCAGCCACCCCGGGACCCTGAACTGGACAAGTGGCTAAGAAAATGGAGGGATTACACTCAGATTCTATTATTAATTAATGAAGTCATGTCATGTCATGTCCTGCTAGCACACAAACCTGCAGTATAGTGGAAGGTTCAAGTATTGTCTTGTATAGCTATACCCATGTCTGGAAAAATTAATGCATTGAGTAATTCAACTATTTTGAGATTTTGAGTATTTGGTGTCGCACTTTTCTGAAGTTCCAAGAGTACAGGACATGCCAACATAATGGGAGGGTAACAAAAAGTAAAGCTGAGATTGAAGCCTTTTATTGTCATTATACAATGTATCACAAAATTGCAGAGCGGCTACACCACAGTCATTTACACAGTAAATGTATAAAAAGTACTATATATTAAAATTACTAAATGAACAACTACCCCCGAAGGGCAACTTGAGATGTTAAGCTATATCCATGCAGTGTGTGATTTTGCAAAACTTTATGGCATCATGTGACGTCATAGGGTGTCGTATTAAAAATAAAGTGTGTTGTACAGCTCTCTCCATGCCCTTTCATACGATATATTATACTTGATGTGGTTTCTTGAAAAAGGTCAACTTTGACCTTGGGCGCTAACAATGAAGGTCAGGGTCAAACACTTAGCCAACCTAGGTACTCATGTCCCCGAAGGCCTAGTATATTGTTGTGAAGTTTGAAGACGATCCATAAAAAATTGTCCATCCATCCATCCATCCATCCATTTTCTTTTGCAGGGGCAGCAGCCTAAGCAAGGACACCCAGACCTCCCTCTCCCCAGCCACGTCCTCCAGCTTATCGGGGGGGCACCGAGGCATTCCCAGGCCGGCCGAGAGATGTAATCTCTCCAGCGTGTCCAGGGTCTCCCCATAAAAAGCCCATAAAAAATTGTGGGTAAGATAAAGTTTTTACTGATTTTCACATTTGGTGTGACCTTGACCTTGACCTTGACCCAATTTTCACCAAAATTAAATCAGCCCGAGCTGTTATTGGTATCTACTATCACACAAAATTTGAAAATGATATCTTGAAAACTGTGGATGCTAGACTGCTAACAGACAGACAAACAAACAAGCGGAACCGATTACATACTCCCTCACTTTGGGGGGAGAATAATAGACAATATTGCGCAATGTATTCTAATAATTTAAGATATTGCTCACTGATAAGTTATTGCACTTGTCTGTGATATTGCACATGAGAGAAATTATTCCAGGAAGAGGAAGAGGAGGAGTGGAAGAGGAGGTGGTAGTGGTGGTAGTGTGGGGAGTTAGAGCATACTGGGGTTCAGTGTTGTTATGGCACTTGATAAGAAGCTGTTTTTGAGTCTGTCTTTGATTTGAGGAACCTGTAGCGCCAACTAGAGGGCAACAGGTTGAACAGGCGAGAGCCAGGATGTGATGGATCTATTAGTACTCATCTTCACAAATATACATAGATTCATGGAAACAAAATATTTGCCAGTGCACAATACTCAGTACTATACAATGATTATCTCTAAACCTCTGCTTTAGAGCCATATGTTTAGTCACATCAGTCATAAACTCACTCAGTTAAACTGGAACTGATGTTTACGTTTTGTTTTTTATTCAGTCTTCTGTGCCTCTCATTGCCTACCTTACCTGTCAGTGAAATACCTATGAAGTTCTATGTGCATTCTGCGCAGATGAGCCCTAACAGTGACACCGCTATAGTAGTTAATTATGCAGTCAGTGCTTAGTCTCATGAGTCAAGCTGTCTCTATGAGTTGCCATTATGCTGTAAGCATACAAAACAAAACAGAAAAAAAAATGCATTTTTGTCTGTTTCTATTTCAAGCCACAAGTGTTTAGAGCAAACCTGAAAACACCTGTACTGCTCCAATCCACCAGTCTGACTTTACTCACAATTGTATTTTAATGCATTTTAACAAGCAGTCACATCCTGACTTATAATTCATTCATATTTAACTCCACTGAAAATATCTTGAAATTACTGACTAGATGATTATACATTTATTCTAGTCACTAATAACAATTGGCTGAATATGATTTCTTTATTTGATAAACTAGGGATTATTTGTGGCAGTCTTATCTATGTTTTTTTTTTTTTAATCATTAGTGGCACAGAAAGGTATAAAGCTGCTCTTTTATGCTACTAATGTACATTAATAGTTGCCATTGCACATGTGTGTATAAACAATGAGTGTGTATCTGTGCGTATTCCTAAGTGTGTGTCTCATTGTGATCCAGGCACGTGTCTTTGTGTGTGAGCTGGAGAACAGATTCAACGTCAGCAGCTCAGTAGGCTGGTAACAGCGTTGCTTTCATGTGCTCAACAGTATGTTTTACTCTGTGTGTGAGCAATGTGAAGCACAAAGCCTGTAACAAGGTCTGTCCTCTGCTTTTGTCTTCCTCCACCCTGGGATGATGATTCACAGGTGCTACTACAGCCTAATAATTTCTGTAAATGCTACAGGGTTGGGCATATGTGCATGAAAGTGTCAGTAGAAAATATATTCAGTTATATGTCTAGCAAAGTGTGTGTTTTCATCCAGCCTGAGCGCCTTCAGTATGTATCAGTGACTTTCTCAAAATTATAGATTTTCAAGAGTATTACATTTATCTAACAGTGGTAGGAAATAATAAGATTTTTTTTTTTTAGCTAAAACCAGAAGGGTTGGAGGCCTGTCTAAGATATAAAATAAAACAGAAAGTAATGAATTGCAAAGAACTGGAACCCTGCACTTGTTTATTATAATTTTGGATTTTCTCTGTGTGTGTATGTACAGAGGTGGGAGTGTTTTGGTGGAGGTAATGTACAAACTTGTTACTGTGGACCAAACAGCAAAGTTCTTCTTCTGTAGTAGTGAAATTTGGCCATAATCACACCACCACTTTTTATATAGTTATGAGTCTATGCACAGTTTTCAGTATTGAGGATTCATAGCACTCTATGATGTCCATTTCCACCCTAGATTAGATTTTATGAAGAATTTTTACAAGTTTCTGCAGGCCACCATTTTTTCTTACCATATTTATTAATCTTCACCAACAATGGCACAGACAATCTCCAGAATAAGCCTTACAGAAATGTTTCAGATGGATTTTTGACTTTGAAAAACCTTTTGCCAATTTATTGTTGAATTTTCTGGCAAAGCCACCAAACAGGAAGTGAGCTCTTGTACCAGCAAATTTGTTGTATTGGCTTGATCCCTCTTCCTGAGGTTATCCACTACTAAGAGGCACTGCAAAAAACAAAAACAAAAACATGTTTTCCCTGTTAGAATTGGTCCTGTAAATGTGGTTGTCATGTTTTCAGCCTATCATGTCTTGTTACAATCTTTAGACAAATACTAAATTCTGTGCCATTTGACCACCATTGTGATAAGACATGATAAGTTGTGCCACAATTTTAAAATCATCAAGTTGCCATTGTAATTGTGTCCTACTCAACTGGTTGGCCACTACATTGCTGTTCGTAGTTATACTGTATTTTAATACCGGTTTTTAACATATTGACTCATTCACACCTATGATTCCCACAACTGTATAACTTATAAGCAACAATTATACAGAATTACAAGTGTGTTTTGTGTTTTCAAACACCACCTTCCCTACATTAATGAACATATATCTTCTTCTGCTTACACCTACATTATAGTATATCATATACCATTCATTTAATGTTAGTACAGTATAGTAATTACAAACACTGAATTAAATAACATTTAACTTTAAGTCCCCAAACCCCATAATTTAGCATTTGTAATAACTATACTGTAATTATCTTGCTTTTTAAAATGGATAGTGTTTCCTTTATTGAAGTTTACATTTTAAAACTACATTTTTTACATGTTTTTCTACTTTTTGGATAAATGTGACAAACAAAAACAGGAACATCGTCATTTAACAAAACATCTTTCCTGTTAACATGCTCAGACAGTGAGATGCGCAATATAATATCACACATGCACAAACACATACATACACATATATATGTATATATACACAACTGAAACCAAGGAACAGAAACAAAGACTGGGTATTCTCTGAAATGAGCAGGTCTTTTGTTACATGCCACCCACCACTAACTCATCTACATTTCAACACGATTATCCAGTGCAAGATGTTGTCATACATAGACATATGGTTTATCATCTGTTTCATCCTTTGCCTATTGGAAACGACAAGTCATAATGTCAAGATGTTACCTGCTGTTGCATATCACTGACGGACATTAAAAGAGTATTGACTGTGCCGTCCAAGGAGGTGGATGTCCAGAATGGTGAGTGGAAGTGGACATTTTTCCTTTTGGTCAAAAGAATGGAAAAAATTATTCTGGCTCTGTTAAATGCAAACAAGAACAGTATGTGTCCTTTGTGTGTGTGCTTGTGTGTGTGTGTGTGTGTGTGTGTGTGTGTGTGTGTGTGCAGCTGTTCTGATTGGGAGACAAGACAAGAGGAAAAATAACTGAGCAAGGTGTAAAGAAGATGTGCATAACAAGAGTGCATGCACACTCACAGGTCAGACTGTGTTTAGCTAGCTGATTCAGGAGAGGGAACAGCTTGTCCAGAGTGTGTGAGCTTGTGTGTGTGTTAGCGAACCAGATCTAGGCGTCCTCTCCTCTTAACCTTTTCCACTACAGGTTTTACTTTTTGGTCCAGGCCATGCTAAGCACCTGGGATAATGTTCTGCTCTTTTAATTATGCTCTGGCTGTGATGGCCTTAGCATGAAGGTTTTGTGATACTGCCACAGAGCTAATGAAAGTCAGCACTTTTTTATGTCTGCGGATGTTTTATTCCTCATTCTCATGAAAGGACATAATGTGATGGGCAAGACGACTTCACTGTATTTCTCTCTCTATTGCACTTGCTTTTAAGATTCATTGTGTGAGTTTACTTCAAATTAATTTTCATAAAGTAGATATTTCTAATCAGTTTTTAGCAGTTAGATTAAACATTCTTTTAGCACTTATTAAGCTTTTGAAACAGGAGGGTGAAGCATAATTCACATAATGTTTCTGTTTTTAATAATGGAAATGCATACCAAAAACATTAATCCTCTTACACTTTACTGAACTTTTCTATATGTAGTTGTAATGGGTCACTGGGTCCGGCAAAAATAAATACACCAGTAGAGGTCTATATAAGGACAGGTGTGTCCTTGTCCTTGTACAGAGGGAGTACATGTATTGGATAACAGCCCTCCCTCCCAGCTGTTGCTGCAGCAGTCATAGCTAAAACTCAGTGTTCAGGGCAGTCCTGTGTGTGTTCCAGAAGATGCATTGTACTTTTTAGTTCTTGTTAGTGTTAATAATACTACCAAATGCACAATCTAATTTAAAATGTGACAGAAATAACCAGATAAGCACAAAAATGGGCTGCTCATTGTGGTTTCTCTTCTAGATTTTGTAATCCACTGCTTAACATCTTTGGAGAATTGTGTGCACATTCAATATTCAGAATACAGTAAGTCTGGATTTTGAATCTACTCTTGGATCTATAAAAGAATGAAGACTTATCTGAATTCATTTTCTGCAAATACATAAATAATTTATATTGTTTCTTAAATATATAGGTATGGATCTCCTGGGAGGCAAGCCAGGAAAAGAAAAATAGGTGAAATGTTCTTTAACACGGATTTTAACCACACGTTAGAAAGCCTTTCTTAAACTGCTCTCTGCCAAAAAGCCAAGGCAAACTCCCATATCTGACAGGGGTGCACATCAGTTTACATATGAAAAAAGTAACTTAAAAAAAAATCACTAAAAAATAAAAGATTTGTGAAAAAGATGTATATTATACTGCAAAAATTATTTTCACACTTTTTTCCCTTCTACACCATGATTTAAGAAAAAAAAACAGTTTAATGACAGCAATATTTAAGTTTGGATCATGAGCAAACATTTAAACATTGTTATTTAATATAAAATCTGGAGTCATGCTTTTATTTAGATTAGGGTGAGACTGTGCTGCAGAAATTATCACCTTCTTTGCCTGTGGGTAACAAAATCAACATCTTTGTAGATCCAAACTAACTGATTTTATTAATATTCTTTAATTCTAATAATCTAATAATTGTTATTTATTCAAGGGACCTGGCAATGGTAGAGTTTAAAATTAGTTCAAGGTGATCTGTAGATTTGCAGAAGTTTGTCTCTACTTAGTAGCATGCAGAAACTCCCTGGAAGCAGTTTTCACTGAGTGTCTTTTTTTTTTTTTTTAGAGCTAAGGACACAAACAGGGATATACAGTACTACATGTGTTTGTAAATCAGACTTGCTGTGAATCTGCAATATTGGTACAGCATGTACACAAACGTCAAGCCATTTTAGTATAGCACAGAATAGGAAAGAATATTGACTTTCACATCAAGCGCTCAAAAATAAATCTTTTTTCATCATATTCTTGCTGGGGGTGATATTTAATTTTGCATTATAGCATTAAGGGCTGCAGTCATATTGACAGTTATGTAATCTTCTTTTCAATGTATCTAATAAACAAACATAGAAAATGTCATAGTCGCTGTTCTTCTTTGATCTTCAAAGGCTCCAAGAAAATCGAAAAGGGATGGAGGTGTGACACCCGATTAGCTATACAGGATAGCAAGACTAATCGCATTTAAGTGCAACATCAAGCATATTCTTTTTTTCTGTTGGTCTTTCTGCATCCCTTTAATCTAATCCACAGATTTGCTTTTCCCAGTTTCACTAAGAAACACAAATCATTGTAGCCAAGCCTGTTACTTCTCCTCTTGTTCTGACATTTGACATAATATACTTGGATTTGTACTTGGATTAACAGGTGTCATTAAATGATGTTCCTTGTCAGCAGATACCAGAGTGACTGAGCGTTAGGAAGCCAATGTTTTGCTGCAGGCTGTATATTTAGATTTGCGTCCATTAGTTTATATGCTACCCATTCACAATGCTCTTAACCATAAAAATGACCACATGTCCATAAATATGTGGGCATTAAATAACAAGACTGAGCTTAAGTAAATCAGTAAGTCAAACCAGTATTTTTTAATAGCCACATCTCGTACTGCATGTAAAAGGGTCAACAAGGTGGTATGACGTAACACAAAGAAGGAACAATACACTATTCAAAATTCACCTCCATCATGACAACACCTGACTGCTTTCAGGTGATGTGTGTCTTCATGAAGTGTTCTTCTGACACAGGCTGAACACTGAGTAATATCACAGAACAATTTTTTGAAATGGCATTTTCATGTAGATGCATCTGAGTTCAAATCAAACTGAAAACTGAAGTTTAGTGCAAAAATGTGAGAGGTCTTTTCAAAAGAAAAACAAAAGCTCTTTAACTTTAAATTCTGCAGATTACTTTGAAAAGAGCATTGTTGAGAGCTTGATGTTCAGTAAAAGCAGACCCAGTGACGCACAGCTATCTTGCGCAGAAGGTCAGTTTAGAGCTAATTAGCAACACTCTATTCTGATTCAGTTATACTGCAAAAAGTCTAATACATCATCATGTGATTTCATGTGATAAAGAAAGTTTTCAGAGGATCTGTGTACACCCTTACTGCTTCCATAGGAATTAAGACATTAAGTAGCAGCCAGGTGCTGCTAATCAAATGTGCTTGACCAATTGATCATCAGCAAGTGTGAGCACCTAAAAGCAGAAGTTTTGGCAGTTTGCTGGCCTGGAGCATTCAAGTGTGGGCTAACACAATGCCACAATCTTCACAGGAGTGGACGTCAGAAAATTCACCCCACAGTGAAGCTTTAAAAAGCTCAGAGAAACTGCAATAAAACCTAAGAGCTACATCTCAGACCTCCCAACAGGCTCCAACAACGTCCCTTGGACAGACAACACCAAAGTAGAAGTGTTTGTTCATAATGCACAGTGCCACTTTGGGTGAAAACCAAACACAGCATATCAGCACAAACAGCTCATACCACCTATAAGCACAGTAGTGGAGAGGTGATGATGTGGGCTTGTTTTGCAGTCACAGGACCTGGGCACCCTGTAGTCATTGAGTCAACCATGAACTCCTTTGTATACCAAAGTATTAGAATCAAATGTGTTTGAAACTAAAGCTTGGCAGTGCAACAGGACAATGATCCCAAGCACAGAAACCAATCTACAACAGAATGGTTGCAAAACAAAAGAATCAAGGTGTTGCAATGGTCCAGTCAAAGTATAGACCTCAACTTGATTGAAATGCTGTGGCAAGAGAGTTTTGAATTAATTCATGAACTCAGTGCCTGTCCAACTCAATTAAATTAAACAACGTAAAAAATAGTGGGCCAAAATCCCTCCACAATGATGGTAGAGTCTGATAAACTCATACAGAGCATGGTTACTTCAAGTTATTGCTTCTAAAGGTGGTTCTACAAGCTATTGAATCATGGGGTGTGCTCAGGGGTTTAAGTGGGATTTGTCAGGTGGGGTAAATGAATTACTTAGAAATAAATCACATAATAATTGGGTTTTTTTTTTTTAGCTCCAGTAGATTTTTCTTTGTGTGCAGGCTGTGATCAGCTGACCTGTGCTGCTACTCTGATATTCACTGCTCCTTGTGGATTTAGTTAACGGAATTCAACAAGGCATAAGCAAAGAGTTATGTGGCTCATTTGCAACTCCCTAGACAATATGAAGCCAGTATAAAAGGTAGAATTCAGTAAGTGAATCTAATCCGTATCATCACCTTGAATTTAAATTGATGTCTGCTACCCTTGATGTAACCTAACATCTGCACCAATTCAAATGAATGCTGCACTAAACTGTCTAGTACCTATTTTTATGCAGCCTTTGAATAGCACAAAATTAGTACTCTTCAGTTGGTTTTCCAAGGCGTTTCAAAAAAACTTAATTCAGCAACACATCATACTGTATATACATTCAATTCCTGATTTAAAAACTCTAAAATGATGATTAGGATGCGACAAGCAAGACTGAGCAGTCCTTACCTTTAAAAATAATCTCTCATATTCCTCTCCTGTCCTCTCTTTATTACATCTTTCTCCATCTCTGTGTGGCACATTAACATGTTTTTTTATTTCTCTCTGAATTTTTCTGCCACCAGATGCTGAAGTGAACACATCACAAGGATGAGAAGGAAGAAGGGTGTGTTGAAGGTGTTACTGGACCATGTGATGCCATTAATTTTTTATTACTGAGCAAGTATCTCCATGCCACCAGCTGGAAGCACATGAAAGCACAGTATGTATTAACCTGCCTATTATATTTAATTGGTCAACTGAAGGTGCTGGAATGCAGTTCCTGATCATTCCGGCCCAATTTAACCCCTGGATGCACTTAGTTTTTCACAACACTACATAGAGTCCTTTGAAAACTTTTGTTTCCCCCCTTATATTCTACATTTTTTTAATGTAGGGTTTTAATCCTGTCCACTTTGCTTCTAGTGCTGCAGCTGGTGGTTGACCCCTGTCACAGGTCTGGGAGTTCACTCACTTGTTCTGGTGATATAATTTGTTGCATATTGATTTAATGTGGTATTTTAGTTTGTATTGTAGTGTAGTTTGCTCCCAGTGCCTCAGCAATGAGTGGCTGGGTTCCCACAGTCATAGGGTGACTATTTGTCTTCTCATCCTTCCCCCTTTTGATACAGTTTTAGTAAAGATTTTAATAAATAAACACCTAGCCCATACCAACTCTTACCATCGTAACAGTGGGTTTGTATAATCCAAAATTATGTATACTTAAAAGGAAGAGTAAACTCAAGTAAGAATTAATTGTATAAAAGATTTTCTAGTGTACTTTTGGGGAAAATGATAAAAACTGCAGCTCCCTGGCCATGATGCTCCATGGTTTTCTATGGGATTTATGGGTGTGGCTCTATTCTGATAAGCTAATGATCTCTGTTTAACTTTCTAAGTACTTTGAAAACTCTCAAGACAATAATAAAATTCCACTATAAGCATTAATGTGTTACATCTTTCCAATTGCAGCCACAAGAAGGTATTTCGAGGTAATACAGAGTTCAGCCAGATACACACCAGTACACCTTGTACTAGGTAAGGCTTAAGTAGCCAGGTTCCCTGAGGTCAGAGAAAAACTGGGTGCACGGGATTGCTCTTTTGGGATTCTGATTGCTATCAGGCTCCATAAACATGGTTGGTCAATTTAAGATATGAAGGATAGTCTGAAAACAAGAGCTGCTATGACGCAGAGCAAAATGAGATTGCTCTTGGGTTCAGGTGACAGCTCAGGTAGGCGAGTGAAGTGAAGGTCAGGATTTGCATGTGTGTATGAGTTCATGTAGAAATCTATGTGCATCTGTACATGAGTTATGTAAATCATCTGTGTATGTTTGCACCTGTTCAACTCCGACTCCAGTCTCACATTACAGAACATCAGTTTCTCAATAACATTCATCCCTGAAGTCATGGTGCCAGTAATGCACTCAAAAGCAGTGAGGGCCAATTATGCATAATTAGCTCAGTGCAGCGGCAAGGCTAACAGACAGCCAGTATTGACCAAGTCTGTCATTTTCTCAGCACACTGTGTGCTCCTGCTGTTGGTAATGGCTCAAGAGTTACAGCTAGGCAGTGACACACAGATTGCAGGACATGACCTTGTGTTCCATTGTTGTGTCACATGGTCCAGACATAGTTGCCAATTTTAGCAACAAGAACATGACAGGAAATTCTATTTTGGTCATTTCCACGTAGACAAAGGGATAATTTTGACTCTTCACACCAATTGATCTGTTTGCATATCCCTACCTATATTTGTACCTAAATGTGAACCGGTACTGTATGTGTATCTGAGTGCTCATTGCTGTCTATATTGAGTTGTCCTTGCATTTATCATTAAACTGAGTGAATCAGGTGACAGGAGAAGGGCAGAAAAGCAGAACTGTCCTTGCTTCTTTATTGCATAGCTTAGTGGTATTATCCTCTCCTGGCTCCAGGGGCAAAAATTTACTGGCAAGCTGGGTTTAGATTAATAAACTACGAGCTCAATATAACAAACCAGGTGAAATACTTAACTTATTATAGATCATTTAAAAGTGGACCTGTGTCTATACAGGGCAGAAAATAATTGTTTGATCCCCTGCTGAATTTGTAAGTATGCTCACTTACAAAGAAATGAACAGTCTCCATTTTTTTGGGATTTTCATTTGAATGGAGAGAGACAGAATATCAACCAAAAATTCAGAAAAAAATACATAAAAACACGTAAAAGTTATGCATTGATTTGCATGTCACTGAGTGATATAAGCATTTGATGCCCTACAATCCAGCCAGAATTCTGGCTCCCACAGATTGGTTGTGTGCCTATGTGGCACACAGATTACAATCAATCAATCAATCAATTACAGATACTTCTGATCTCAATTCGTTATATGTGTAAAGCACACCTGTCCACAGAATCAATTTCTTCCATTCCAACCTCTCCATCACTGTGAACAAGGCCAAAGAGCTGTCAAGGGATGTCAGGGACAAGATTGTAGACCTGCACAAGGCTGGAATGGGCTATAAGACCATCAGAAAGCTTGGTGAGAAGGTGACAACTGCTGGTGCGATTATTTGGAAATGGAAGAAATCTAAAATGACCATCAATCACCCACGGTCTGGAGCTCCATGCAAGATCTTGCCTCATGATGTGAGGATGATCAAGAGAAAGGTGGTGGATCAGCCCAAAATTACATGGGAGGAGCTTGTTAATTATATGAAAGCTGTTGGGAGCACAGTCACCAAGAACACCATTGGTAACACACTACACCCTAATGGATTGAAATCTTGTAGTACCCACAAGGTCCCCCTGCTCAAGAGGGCACATGTACAGGCCCATCTGAAGTTTGCCAGCGAAAATCTAAATGATTCAGAGAAGGCTTGAGAGAAAGTGCTGTGGTCAGATGAAACCAAAATTAAGCTCTCTGGCATCAACTTGACTGGCCATGTTTGGAGGAAGAGAAATGCTGAGTATTACCCAAAGAACATCATTCCCACAGTCAAGCATGGAGGTGGAAACATTATGCTTTGGTGCTGTTTTTCTGCTAAGGGTACAGGATGACTTCACCACATGGATGAGCTAAAGGATGGCGCCATGTACCATAAAATCTAGGACGAGAACCTCCTTCCTTCAGCCAGAACACTGAAGATGAGTCGTCAATGGGTCTTCCAGCATGACAATAACCAAAACATGCTGCCAAGGCAACAAAGGAGTGGTTAAAGAAGAAGCACATTAATGTAATGGAGTGGCCTAGTCAGTCTTCAGACCTCAATCCTATAGAAAATCTGTGGAGGGAGATGAGTTGCCAAGTGACAGCCAAGAAACCTAAAGGATTTAGAGAGTTTCTGTAATGAGGAGTGGGCCAAAATCCCTCCTGAGATTTGTGCAAACCTGACATGTAAATCAATTTATAACTTTTATGTAACGTGTTTTTTCTGGATTTTTGGTTGATATTCTGTCTCTCTCCATTAAATTGAAACTACCATACAAATTTAAGACTGATCATTTCTTTGTAAGTGAGCAAACTTACAAATTCAGCAGGGGATCAAATAATTATTTCCTCCACTGTATTAAAAATATATGAAAGTTCACAGTTATAATAGCTAAAATAGCTCTTCAGGGGTAGGGAATTAATTTCTCAAGGGGTCACATGAGAAACCAATAAGTTTATAAAGCGATAAAATTAATATTAAGCTGAACTCAGTTCTGCTTAATATTAATTTTATCTCTTTATAAGCTTATTGGTGTGGCCCTCTACAGTAGTTCCAGTTTCTCATGTGGTCCTTTGGGAAAATTAATTGCCCATTCTTAAGATACTGAGTGCACATATTTGACAGAAAACCGTTGCTTTATAGTATAATGGTTGTGGCAATTACTGAAGGATATTCTCTATTCTACACATATACACTCACTGGAATCACCAAAGTCTCGCCATTCTCCTCTGACCTTTGGCATCAATAAGGCATTTTCTCCCAGAGAACTGCTGCTGAATATTTTCTCTTTTTCAGACCATTCTCTGTAAATCCTTGTGTGGGATTGGCCTTATACTTATACCATTCTTATTCTAATTTTTTAGGTTGTAAAGTATAGTTGCTTGGATAAATAAGGAATAAATTAAAATAAAACTAGAGCATTTTCCCATTTATTTTGGTCTTTAAATCTCCACTCTTTTTTTTTTTTTTACTGAATTTCAAGACATTTTAATGTGCACCAGTGAGAAAAGTACTAGTGTAGTTTAACAAATTATGATGTCTGATGTCAGATAAGCTATTTTAGTTTCAGGGGTCTGGTATTGTGCATGTTTCTCAGTTACACAGTCGTGAGGACACTTAGCCTAAAATTAAGTTGCTATTAATATTTTTAGCAACAATTCTGCTTTTCCTATTATGAGAAGTTTGTCTGCTGTGCCGATTGCACTGCACTAACAACTGAGGCATAGCAACCAAAATGCATTCATCTTCCCCAGGAACTTTCAAAAGACAAAGTTTTCAGACCATTCTCTGTAAATCCTTGTGTGGGAAAATTCCAGTAGATAAGCAGTTTCTGACATAATCAGACCAGCATGTCTGGCACCAAAAACCATGCCACCTTCAAAGTGACTTACAAGTGGTGTGAAAAAGTATTTGCCTCCTTCCTGATTTCTTAGTTTTTTGCATATTTGTCACACTTACGTTTCAAATCATCAAACAAATTTTCATATTAGACAAAGATAACCTGAGCAAATACAAAATGCAATTTTTAAATGATGATTTCATTTATTAAGGGAAAAAAGCTATCCAAGCCTACCTGACCCTGTGTGAAAAAGTAATTGCCCCCTAAACCTAACAACTGGTTGTTCCACCATTGGCAGCAAGAACTGCAATCAAGCATTTGCAGTAACTGGAAATGAGTCTTTCACATCACTGTGGAGGAATTTTGGCCCACTCTTCTTTGCAGAATTGTTTTAATTCAGCCACATTGGAGGAATTTTGAGCATAAACAGCCTGTTTAAGGTCATGTCAAAGCATCTTAATTAGATTTAAGTCCAGACTTTGACTAGATCACTCCAAAACCTTCATTTTAGTTTATTTTGAGCCATTCAGAGGTGGACTTGCTAGTGTGTTTTGGATCATTGTCCTGCTGCATAACCCAAGTGCTCTTGAGCTTTAGGGCTGGACAATTCTCCTTCAGGATTTTCTGGTTGTCAAGGCATGCTGTGTGGCTGCAGAGTGAGGACCCAAATGCAGGACTCGCGAGACCGACTTGAACTTAAGGTAGCTTTATTGCTGAGAACCACTAAACCAAAATACAAAACATAAACATCTGGCAGGGCATAACCAGGAACTTGGAACACGAGGAGAAAACGTGGAACACACAGCAGGGAAACATACACTACCAGCCTTTTTGACAACTGTTTGGTTTTTGCCGTAATATAAATTCTAACAGTTGTCAAATAGGGCTGTCAGCTGTGTACCAACCTGACTTCTGCACAACACAACTGATGGTCCCAACCCCATTAAGAAGGCAAGAAATTCCACAAATGAACCCTGACAAGGCACACCTGTGCA